>VXBC01004256.1:107767-172342 GCA_013399945.1 Ploceus nigricollis
GGTAATGAGCAGAAACCATATGACATCTTAAAAAACCAACTTGGAGTCCTAACCAGAAGCAGGATCACAGGTTTCTAGTCCTGCTCAAAGCAGCATCAGCTAAGGGATCAGACTGGGCTGATCAGAGCTTTATTCAGTCAGATTTTCAAAGCCTTCAGGGTTGAAGATGGCACGATTGCTCCAGGAAACATTTTGCATGCTTGACTGTCCTCATGGTGAAAAAGGATTTCTGTAAGGTGAGAAAAGCAACAGACTGGGAATGAAGTACCCACTGATGCTGGCAGAAAATTTACTGCCAGCTCAGGCATGATGTTATCATTCCTCAATAGCACAGACGAAGTTTCACATGAAGCTTTTCCTCAGAACTCTCAAGATTATCCTGGTCATGTCCCATCTGGTGGTCATAACCAGGTAAATGCAGACAACTGGCACAGTATTTTGCTCCCTTTAGCCCTGCCCTTTCCCTATTCTCTATCTGCCCTGCTTTGAAGCAGAGGAAATTACAGCCTAGTTCTAGGTCAGATGAATGTGCTGTAGAGGGCTCAATTCACTTTGTCAACGAGACCCAGAGCAGCCACAGCCTTCTCTAATCAGGACTCCGATTTCCAGGGAGATGGGAACTCCTCAGTACCCAGGAATGTTTAATTGCAGATAGAAAGAAGAACATCGCCAACAAAGGAGCTAAGATCATCTCCTTTCATTGATCATCCCCTTCCAATGAAGGACAGGAAACCCAATGGACCCAAAGTCAGATTCAAGGACTGTGGTGTATTGTAGCTTTTCTGCACACAGGCAGATGTGAGTCAGCTATGTGAGCTTGGAGGAACTAAAAACATGACATCTGCCTGCACAGAAATAACTATGCCAAAGTTTTGCTTTCACATTTTGCTTCAACCCCTGCCTCACAGATCAGAGGCTGCATAAAGCCACACTTTAACCTGAGAGCTGAAGTATTCAGGTAGAAAAAGAAACTGAACTTGAGTCTTTCATGTTCTGGCTGAAAGTCAGTAGCTAAAACAAGCATAGATGCTTTGTGACTTGAGTCTCCTGGACTTTTTACGGTCAAAACCACCTTGTGAATTAGACATGAATTTGTGAAGAATTCTGGAACCATCAGTTATATGTTCTTTTAGTCAACTTAAAAAAAAAAAATAGTGCTATGATTTACTAGGGAGTCTAAGCTCAGGATATTTTTCTTTAAAAAAATGTAAGCAAACCTGAAAACCCAAATTTTAAAGGCAGCCTCCATCATGGACTCAAACTACCCAAGCTTGACAGCATCACTTTAAATATTTAGTATGCTTGCCCTGTTCAAGACACACTTTTTTTAGCAGTGTCATTTATTATATCAAACACAGTTTCTCAGATGAACTTACAGAAAGTACAATTGTCTCACTCATACTCTTCATCTGTTCTCCCAATTTTCCAGTTCTAGAACCAGTATTTAAAGTGATTCATAGAAAAATCTTTCTCTTTTTTTTGAAAAAACAGCTCTTACTTTCAGTTTGGGTAGTGATGGGGAATAGAGAGGGGCTGTTTTCTGGCACCTGTGAAACTTGGGAGCTGAGTTGCAACAAAGGGGCTGCCAGGAGCCCAGAGCTCTGAAACACCTGATGTGATTAAACCTTCTCACAGCCAGCTCATGGTTTACTCATGGCAGAAAGTGGTTTAACACTCATGAGCTTCAGACTAGTGAGCTAGACAGAACTGCACTATTCCTCCAGAACACATTAACTACCTGCTGACTCGATTGTACTGATTTCACAGCTATGATCAAAAAAAGAAGGTATGTGGTTTCTGTGGAAAAAGTGGGGATTGCCTTACATTTAGAGCAGAAGGCAGAAAAAAATCCAAGTTATAGCAAAAAAATGAGATGGTTTTGGGTTTACAGTAGAGTTATCTTAAAGCCCTGTAGAGGATTTATTTTATTGTGCTATAAACAGTGTTACTTTATGAGACAAAGGATTGGAACATTCACAAAGAGTTCGGCTGAATCAATTCAAGCTCCTCTCATGGTAAGCAGCAAGTAGGATAAAAAAAGGTAGAGAGCTAAGGAAAATAAAATTTGGGCAGAGTTTACAGGTGAAAGGGACATGATGAAGAAGGACGGCAGGAGTGATTGAGAAAAATGGCTCGGCTGTGCAGTCTCTACAAGTGATGTATGATTTCACTGATACAGAAAGTGAGAGGAAGCCTGGGA
This sequence comes from Ploceus nigricollis, assembly GCA_013399945.1. Lineage (NCBI taxonomy): Eukaryota > Metazoa > Chordata > Aves > Passeriformes > Ploceidae > Ploceus > Ploceus nigricollis. Next base: position 109,968 of record VXBC01004256.1, read on the forward strand.
GAGGAACAGTTTGCAAAGCAGTGTGGAGAGAACAGGAGTCTACTACTAGTAGAAGGCAGACACAAACAGATCACAATTATTACACAGGCTGGAGATGATTATTTGACAAAGACTTGGATCTATCTGCCAAGAATGTATGTGTTACCCCTCCTTTCCACTTGTAACTGGACCTGGAGAAAGCATATTGTCTGTGGGGCAAGTTTTTCTATAGGTCAGTTTAGAAAGAGGGTTTGGACAATGCTCAAACATTTTAAAATTTGATCAACAATTCCTGCTTTTCCTTCTGGAAGATGTTTCAAAAAGGAGACCACAGCTATTTTGCACAGTACCAGGCTGCAAAGTCTCATTTCCTTAAGTGATGCAGAAAAGCATACCCTCAGCACAAGCTATTCAGCCATGATGCAGGCACCACTTAAAGCTTTTTGAATGATAGTTGTGTTTAACTACTGGAGAAATGGGATCAGACTGTCCAATTACTGCTGTGACTTTTTTCCTAAATAAAATTTTATCATGGTAAATATATGGCATCTGTAAAAATAGGTTTATTTTCCTTCAGTGTGCCCTGCTTTATAGAGCATGACTGCCAAGTGGAACAAGGAAAGAGCTGTGCCAAAAGACTGAGGTTTGAAAGAAACAGACAGGTGCCAAAATGACTTTCTACACATGGCAGAGCAGGAAGGCTATGGTCTTTCCTGGAGAGGTCACTGCCCTGGTCCTGTCAGGAGTGAAGTGATTGTCAGGGAACAAAAACTCCCTCTTAGTCCCAGTCAGGACTCTGAAGGTTCGGAGGCCTTTTTAGTCCTGCTATACTCACTACAGCTTAATTCCTACTCCTAAAGCTTCTCCATGAAGCAGTGGTGTTGGCTGGTGTAAGAGGCTGAGACGCTGACAACAGCTGAAGCTGTTGAGTTGCTTCTACCAGTCTAACCTAGAAAACATGTGCCCAGCACAGGCCCCTACTGCTCCATGTCTTCAACTAGCTCTCCTTCCATGAAGAAATACAGAGTGGTTTCTTCTGTGCTGCCTCCTGCCTTTGGGAATTGCTCCTCCCTAGACCTCTGGACCAAAACTGATGGACATGATGAAATATGACTGTTGCTGACTGGGCAAAAACTGTCCTTTGTTGCTGCTGCAACAAACATCTCTTGTGGCTCGTCTCCGTGCCCACCACATTAGAGCTGGGCCTTGCAGGTGGTGCTTTGGCTGCACCACTGGCTGAGTCTGGAAAAATGGGGCTCTGCTGTGCACAGCTGGATGTAACACTGTCTGCTCCACCTGGAACCAAGACTAGGGTCACAGAAGAAGAGTTCCTTGGGTGTACCTCTGCTCATGCGCAGGTGAGGTCTGCATCCAGGACCACCATGGCACCCTCACCTAACATGGACTCTACTACTGACAGGACACATGATACAGATGACATCCTTGTCTATTCTGCTCTCCTGCTGTGGCACACCAAGATTTCTGTGTTTTTATGAATTCTGAGAATCAAAGAAGCCTTTAATATCTCAGAGAAGCAACATGAAATTTTCAGGTTGCTATGAACACATCCTCTGTGCATAAGGATAGCAGTTAAAAACCAAGAATTGCAGTGAACTTACTATAGCAGGACATGCTCCTTCCTTTTGAGAAATGTACATTATCTCTATTTCATAGAGCTTGATCTGCTGATGGAGCATTTTAGTCCCCATAGTCTATAAGCAGACAGTAACCTTTCCCTGTTAAGAGCTGAGAGTGCAGCACAGAGAACACAAAATGGGAGCCCACACTACTTGAAAATCAGAACAAATTCAATTAACCATCAAGCACAGTTTAAGGCTCATCATTAATAAATCAAACACATAAATAAATGCATCACCCAACACTGTCTGTAGATGCTGTGGTCTGTTCTGGAGCCAATTTACATTAATTATACTGGCCTATACTTACTTCCCTTAACTGCTAGGCAGGAACTCATCCACCTTTGGAGACATCAAAAGAAACCATAAAAATAGTAACACCTAGGTAATGCAGAACTGGGGAAATGTTACACTGTGGTGGAACGGGTGGAACCTACATTTAAGGACACAGGAATTTGAGGAGCCAGAATATAGCCAGACTACTACTGCCCTTTTCTGAGTTGATTTTTTTGAAGATATCAACATCTGAGCAGGCAGCCTTATCATCTCAGCTGCTGTTAATCTTTTTAATGTCAGGAAGAAGTTGTAAATCACCTTTGGGGATCTCTTTCTTTTAAACCAATTCTCTACATGCTTCACAGGAAACAGTGATGAGAGTAACACATACTTGTGTAATGAGACCTCTGAACAGACCACTATGTGGTGCTGCCTGCTGAGGTTAAGCTTTGCTAGACCAGGTACTTTTTACTGTCATCACTACTTGCTTCTTTTACTGAATTTTTTTCTCCTTTCTATCAGAGAATCTCAATAATTTGCTCAGTTTGGTTTTCCTCACAACTTTCTGAGCTGCTTCTCATATTTGAGGTAATTTGACTGTGGTGGGTCAGACATAGAAGAGAACCTGTAATTTGAAGTTCTGGGCTTCTCCTTCAGGCATAAAACCCCCATTCACATTCTGGATGCTTTGGCCCATTCTCAATACAAAATAAAATAATATCTTCAGGATTAGCTCTCTTTCTTAGACTATCACACTGCAGGTAGCATAAAAATATGGACAGGCTAAAGAACAGCCAGGTAACACCCCAAAATTATCCACTTACATCACAGCTTCCTTCTTCACGACTTTTTACCTAAAGGTGTATTAGTCAAGCAAGGCATGTGCAACACAAGATGTGAGTGGGAGTGTGTCTGTTGGCTCATGAGGTGTGTTGGTACCCAGAAATGTGTCATGGGAGAGGTGCATATACCGTGGAGGGCTGGGCAAGGCCAGCGAAGCCCTGGTGCAGTGGCATAACAAATCAAGCAAAATTACAGTGATACAAAAAGCCAAGTCATTTGGTGAACCTCATGCCATATCATTCCCATATTCATGTGCTCGTGCTCTGCTCCTGGCATTTGCTGACTGGAACCTCCCTTCCCTCTGTCTCACTCCCTCACACATTCCCTCCTGCCTGGATCTCTCTGCTGAAATCCAGTGATTGCTTTGTTCCAGTTTGTCTGAATGGCTTTACTCTTTACCCAAGCCTGTCTCAGGCACCTCTTTCTTTCTGCCCCTCTACTTCTCTTCTAACTAATCTGCAATAATATGCCTGTCAGAACTGGTTTTCTGCCCTCATCTTTGCAGCTCTGTCTGCAGACAGCCCTACTAGCCTTAATGTGATGCAGCTGTTCACTCTCTCATCCTTTCCAAAAAGAGCCTGGAAATATCCTACAGGAAGGATGCTACCATAAATCTGTGTATACCATTTCTCTTATAAATGGAAAGAGTAATAAGAGATGAAAAAATGTTTAAATAAATTCCTCCCAAGCTCCATGAGACTTCCGAGTGGTGGGCTGCACTTCTGTCTTCATGAAGAAAATCCATAGCAGTGCTGTATTGCTCCTGCTCTCTGGCTTCCACCCCGCCCTTCCCCCTGCACAGCGCACAGACTGTGTTCAAGGAAATGGGTGCTCCCAGGGGAGCAAAATGGCTTTTTGCACTTAAGGTAATGATGTCACTTGAGGTCGCCATGCAAACAGTTATGGATATGAAAATCTGCAGTTCTGTCAACAGAGCTGGAACCTGGGGACCTAGCTTAAGAGTTAGAGCCTTTTTATAAAATATTTCCCTAATTTACCTACAGAGCATCTTCCCAGAAACAACAGCTGCTGTACCTAATTAGCATTAATCACCTTGTTACAGAAGAGCAACTGGGAATAGTACAGTACTTGAAATACTGACAAAATTATACACTAATGGCATTGATCTGTCCGGTCTACTTCAACTTCCCCTTTATTATTCTGTTTTCCATATGAAAAGCTTCAGAAGTCACAAGTTTTGGAGCAGACTGGGAAGTGATGATGCAGAAAAGGATCCACAGATGGGGGCAGATACAGAGCCTTTCAGCCTACACAAGATGCTTGTTGCCGGCTCTGTTTGCGACTGCACTTCCCAGTTCGGCATCTTGACCTGAGGCAAGAGTAGTCCTGGAAGGGGATCTCTGAGCATGACATCCTTTTGGGCAGCACTTGGATAGGTTGTTCTGCTGTGTGCTTTGTGGCTCTTTGATGGAGAGCTTTAAGACAAGCTCTGAACACATACCCCACCCCGGGGGAATGGGTAAAACACCTACACCAATTGAAAGATCAGTCTCAGAAGCCACGTGCAGCAGTCTGTTGTTTACTGGGATCAGAGACCTTCTGTGAAGTTTCAGCCAGAAATGCACCAATTTTGTTAAGTTGAACCCTGAGGGCTTTGTAGTTCTGACTGATACTCCTGGTACTATTCCTCCCTGATCAGACAGCAATTCAGTATCTGCCATGAATACATTGCACCAGGCTGGAAGGCAGGAGCTAACACAGACATGTCATCAGCCACTGTCCCCTGATTGATTATATCCTCTGTTCACTTCAATATCCACCAAGATGTGACTCAGTCATGAATTAGTTTTGTCCAAGTTAGACACACCAGGGAACACCATCCTCTATGTCCTTGTGACAGTGTCTTTGCTGCTGTTTAACCCTACCAGTTTTGCTTGGTCTAAGTGAACAGCATCCCAGTAACTTCCTTGAGGTGTGACACAGTTTCTTTAGCTTAGACATCCATTTTTCACATACATTTATGAACCCTTTGAGGAACCTTCCAAAAACAGTGCCTTATTCCCTATCTAATCCAAGGAGAGGAGGTGCTTACATCTAAGGTCACAGGCACCTTGGAGGGCTGAAGGCTGCTGTAAGTGTCTCTGCCTCTCTCCCACATGTTCATCTGCAGACAGGCATGCAGGACATTTACTGCCAGGCTCCCAGTGTGGTGGATGTGCTGATGAAGATGCCTCTGCCACAACCCCTCATCCCACCTGTTGCCTGTTTTACAACACTCCAACCGATTTCCACATTGCCCATTCTGTTTTAACACAAACAAATGTCATGACTGCTAGGAAAGACAGACACAGACTGTCTGGACAGGGATTTCAGATCAGAGAAGGGAAATTAAAAATGCAAAATAGAAAAGCAGATGGCATAAACTTCATTAAAATAATATCTGATCTCCTGGGAATGCTAGGAGGATCTGTTGCCTTCCAGTGGATGTGGTGCCCTGAGATTTACACTTGGGGATTATTCTGTTCCTCTCTCTCTCCTTATCATAACTCTCCTCTGTTTTCAAAAGGCTTGTGGTATGTGCTCCACCTGGATATGGCTCCTAATAAGGATGTGCTGGAGACATCTCCTAAGCACTGATGTACACCCAGCCCCCAACCCTTGCTGTCAGGAGTCTCCTTATCAATGATCTGAAAGAAAGAAAGAAGCAAGGCTGAGCATTGCAGCTCCAGATAGAAGGACAAAGTGGGAGTGCTAGAAAAGTGACAAATACATAATTAATATGGATACAGTATCAAAAAAGGTTGAAAATTATGAACTGTGTGACTTGGAGATCTTATTTCCCCTTGCTGTGAGGTTATTTTCGTGATGTGGCCCTAGCATCAAGCACTGTTCCATTTATGAACCAGGTGCAACCTTTAGGAAGTCACTACAAATACAAGACACCTGTGAAGTTTTTCTTGTATCTAACTGACCCCCCTCAAGCAAACATGTAGCCAAATGTATTTATTTAGAGGGGAAGACACAAGGGAGGAAAAGACCACTCAAGCAGCAGGATAAATCTGCTTGCAGTATGTGCAGTTTTCATGCTCTTTCTGTCACACTTCAATCACTGCAGCATCTGGAAGCAAAAGCTGTATTCATGCTGGGTTGGTATTTAATTGAGCTCAGTTGAACCAAGCTTCCAGCAAGCACATACGACAGATTTACACATGAATCTTCTCAAACTGAAAAATGACATTTATCAACCTTCCATCAGAACATTTGACATTTGAACAATTGATTCTGATTTAACATTGAAAAATGCCACCATCCATATGGAAAATCTGCAATAGGATTAAGCCCCTAGTTGCTACCATGCCCAACAATGGCTTTGTCAGATAAGTTATTAAAAATGTATGTACCACCTTAACTTTTTATAGCCTTAAAGAGGCTAAAAATAACCCTGACAAGTTTAATGCAGAAGGGACAAAAAAATCTAGTCAGAAGAATGGCAGCCAGAGCTGGGAGATGCAGTGATTAAGCTTCAAGAAAATCAAAGAGGCTGGGCAGATTTTCAGAATAAGAGCAGCAGGAGCTGGTGTGAATTAAAGGCATGTTACATTGGCTACAGACAATACTGTCAGTCTCATTTTGGCTCAGATAACCTAGAGCTCATCTGGGTATGCCTAAGAGTAGAGTGCTAATCCAAGTGCCACCAGGTATGTGTTCACTTCATTAAAGAGGAACACTGTTTCCACAGAGATTTATCTCCAGAGCAGACTTCTCTCTGGAGGCAAGGCAGGAAGATGCTTGTCAGCCTTGCAGGGCAATTTGTCTTCAGCAGGTAGGTTTCACCCACTATTATCTCCATAAGCATACTGTGGTCAGCACTGAGTTCACTTGGCGGAAGCACCAGCGGGAAAGGAGGTCCTGGCAACAGTGTGCCTCTACTACAAAAACTCTTCAAACACTTCCAGTACCTCTCATTGACTCTTTATGCCACTCTCCATGGCTAAATGAAAGAAAATGTTTCCTGTGTGGAAAAGCAGAAGTTCTGGCAGAAAGGCTAATCATTCTCCTCTATCTGATTCCCGGGAAAAAGCTGGTAAGCTCTGCAGAAGTGTGACTGTGGCCTGCTTTCACGTATTAGTCCATTTCAATAATAATAACCTTACAATCAACTGATGTAGTCATCCCCAGTTGATAAATTTCAGCTTATAGAACAGTGACTTTCTCCTGTCTTATTTTTCTCATTTCTATTATTCCAGTTTTCATGGTTTTTTCCTCTGTGCCATTTCTGAGTCCTTATTTTATTTATTCCTCCCAATATGCTCTACTAAATTTTCTTTGCCAACTCCTGCTTTTTATGTAAAAGCCATTAATGAACACATACACAAAATGACTGTTGGAAAACTCCATTAGTAATGTCCTTTCTTCTGCTACTTTCTCCTTCAACACTACCTGATGTGTTTTGACTTCCCAAGTTTCTCATTCTACCAGCTTTATTCATAATACTGAGATTGGTTAAGGATCTACCTCAAATTACTTTTCCATTTAATTTGTATTAATTGAACTTGTTTACCCTGACTCCAAATCTATTTTCAATGACCTGATCTCCTAGAATGGTCTCACGACATACCAAAGCCAAGTCTAAAAAAGTACCATTTCCTATCACATTAGGGAATCTCAGGAGGATATTTTTATTGCCTAGAAAGTCAAGAATATTGCAGACTTACCAATAATAGCATCAATTGCTCTCTAACCTGTTTCCTGGTGTTAAATTCTCCAAAACAACTACTGCAGTAGTAATTATCTGTCTAGTAACACTAAAGAACTCTCTTTGCAGTGAAAAAGGATTCTGGTGGCATATGGCATGCTGGCAGTAATAATCTTTTACCAAACTATGAATTGTGCTGTCATTAACACACACTGCTGCTCCCTGCCTTTTCCTGAAAAGCAGCCACTTTTTCAGAGTATTCATGACTTGCATAACCACTCTCAATCAGCAGCATCCTCTCAACGTCACTTGTTCTGATGTGAAGGACAGCCAGGGGACTTCTTCCTGCTCCTACTGGGAAATTTTCCACATTTAGATTTCCATTTTTTTTAAGCAAAAAGCACATTGTTCCTTTGGTTTGTCTGTCATCAGGTTCTTGAAGCTGTGTGGCTAAACAGCTGCTCAGGTTTTGGCGGCAGGACAGGCATGTGTGGATTGCTCTTGTAAGTGTTAGCCTTGAAAGGAAGCAGTGTCTTGTGGTAACAGGATGATTCTGCTTCCAGAATTAAAAAATATTGCTCAAAAATAGCATGAGTATTTGTTTGGGAACCTTTACGGACTTAAAAGTCCTTCATCTCACAGTAATGCAGCTCTTCTTCTGGCAGTGTCAACTTCCTGATCCTTTCCCTTTTGTTGCAACTATTCTGTCTTCTCTTCTTTTTACAGTCCCTCCATATTATCTTCATTCTTTATCTGGCCAAGCTTCGATCTCAGCTTAATAAAAAACCTGTAGGCTTAAAAGAACTATGCCTTGCTTTTAAGGCATTGCTTCCTTTCTTTACCACATCCGTGGATACAGGGGCTTTACATGTTTGTAGGTCAGTTCCCTGAATCACAGCAGCAGAATCACAATAACAAAACTGCTCTGTGGGCTGCTTTAGCCTTGATGACATGCTCAGCCACACACACAGAGATCTGCATATGATCCTGTTTTTCAGGCCTTGGATTCAGCCTTTTCACTCTCTATCAGCACAGACTCACCTAATTTCACTTGAAGTGGAGATGGCTTATAGTTCATGGCTACAGTCTCTCCCTCTCTTGTATCACAATCTCTGTCCGAAATAGCTGCAGCTGTTGGATCCTGTTAAGAAAGAACAGAAACAAAACAGAATGGTTTAGCTGATAGTCCTGCAGCTTCTTCTCTGAGTGTCTATTAGGTGACTTCACCCCCTTCACATTCAGAGGGAGCAAAGAACATGCCAGTGTTTTGAACACTGGTACCCAGGGGCAAAACACAGAACTCTGGAAGCACATTTATTATGTTAAAAGTACCTTTGGAAATGCCAAATTTCAACATCAGGCTTATATTATGGATGATACTGGGAATATAATGTGGATGGTGGGTCACTAGTTCAAATTTGGCCTGGGCTGGCAGTATTCCCAAATAATTTTCATGTGATGACTCCTTGGGGTGTTGTATGAAACATATTTACAGTTTCAGATGAATTCCAAGTAGACCACTCAACTTCAAACTTAAACTAAAAAGTTTGAGACCAGGTCTGTGTGGAAGTCCAGCTTGGAAGGACTGAGGACAACACAGGTAGGAGAATTCAATTTCTGCTCCCTCTTGGGACCTATTTCATGGCTGACAGAAAGATCTGTCAGCACAGTACCTTTCACTGTCACTAAAATTCCCCCCCTGAAAAACCAATCTCCCTAAACACATTCTGCTCCTGCCTACTGGCAGACAACATGTATTGAATTCTGTGGTACAGCACATCAAAGAACTTGAGAGAGAAACAAACTACCTACTCAGACAGTTCTACTATTGAAAAAAATAACTGAAGTCCTTTCACAGCAAACTGCAAACCTGTTGGAACTCTCTCCACTTAGCACCATAGTGAAAATTAAAACTAATTTTCAAACATGTTCTTACTCCCACCTAAAATATAGAAATTAAATTGAACATGCACATAGACATATGTGTATATAAATTTGGGTATATCACAGGTAGAGCTGCACAGGCAAAGCAAACATTCAGCATTAGGTATAATACTTGAATAAATCATCACTTGTGAGAAATGGAACAAGGCATCATAAATTAAATACTAGAATACTAGTCCAAACTATTGAATAGATATTGTCTCTCGCTCAGTTTCTGGAGTTTTTATTTTGTACACAATTTCATGTAAAATGCAACTCATCATTTGGCACTGACACCTGTAAGCAAAACAGAGTCACTGAGTTTCAAAGCAAGGTAACATCACTCCTCACTCTCAGTAAAAGAAAAAATCACTTGTTGAGCCACTCAGTGCACATTAGCTCTTTTTAATACACTGTGCTTAGGAAATAAAATGTAATTTTTGAATTAGGCTCTAGCTTGGTGGAAACTGGTTAAATAACATATGTAGGGTTATAACATTTTATGAAAATCTTGCGCCTTTGCACTACCCAGTAGACTTTGACAGTACTTAAAATGGATGGTGCATACAAGACCTCACATTCAAGGACAATGCTGTACAAAAGACAATTTCTTCTGTTTTCCTCTAACTGCAGTCACTGCTGCAGTTTTCCTCTAATGTAGCAGTTTAGTGACCAAGTAAAAAGGTAAGAGTAGGTTGCAAACCAAAAAACCAGTCTCCAGGAGTACATTTAGGCATAAATCATAGATCAGTTCATGTGGTATCCTTGGAACATGAATCTGGTCTCAAACATGCCGAGATGAAGGAAATCGATCAGAATCCAAGCTGCAGGAAAGAATCGTCATGGTGTGGCCTCTCATCCTTCAGGGGAAGGGAGCACCCAAGATCTATAGATGCTTGTGGACAAAAGGAATGCCGAATGTCAGAGGGTCCACAAAATCTTACAAGTTCTGGTAGTAAATTACACACTTGTCATGGAAATTGGTACATTAGTTCTTAGCCTCCTATTAAGCACCCAGCAGTGGGTTTAGGATAAAGGAGGGAGGTGAAAGGGGAGGGAGAAAGAGATGAATTAAAGAGGGGTAGAAAGAAAGAAAGGAAGGAAGGAAGAAAGAGAGAGGAAGAAAAGATCAACAATCCTGGCTCCATTGCTGATGCAGATGATGGGGTGTGCAGGGTCCTGGGGTACACACATATCTGGTACCTTTTTCTAGATGAGTTTGTAAGGGTACCTTTTTCTAGATGAGTTTCCCTGCAATGAGGTAAATTTCTCCCTTTCTGTGTAATTCAGTTACTATGAAAATGGGTTGGAGGCTTCAGGGTATTTGGTGGTCTCCACATCCTACATGCCTGCTTCTTGACCTCATTCCTACGTGTGTGCTGTGTTGTGCTAATCTCCAGGAGCCAGGATAAGGATGCCTGTCCCAGAAAAGTGCTGCTCTACCTCCATGTGGCTCCTTCTCCAGCCCTATTCTATTCAGTGTTCTGTTACTAACAATCCTTGGCTGTTACTACCAACAATCCTTGGTTGGCTCCAAAGCCATCCAGCCATCAGTGTTTGAGACATTCACATGAGCTCCCTTATCTTCACGTTTCTACACATGGGAACAGCTAGATAACGCAAAGGACGTGTCTGTCTGTCAGACATGCTAGAATCTCTCCAAGAGGGATGTTCAAATGGTGCTAAATGGCAGCATTTGAGTCCAGGCTTCCTGGATGAGTACCTTTTCTCTGCCAATCTGGGAAAAGGCAGGATACAGACATTTCTAAGGAACGTGACTCCAAGACCTGCATGCTTCCTAGTTGTTACTGAACACAATAAGGAAGTCCTTGGAGCCCCAATCTGCTGGCTACAGGAAGGCACAGAAGTAGACATATTATGGGACCTGACGCAGTGTGATGATACTGTCTCCTGTGCTGGTGCAGTCTAGCAGAGAGTACACTGAGTTCAAAGCCAGAAGTCCACATGGCAGAGAAGGGGTCTGGCCATTCCTGGACTAGCTCAGGTTCACATTGTTAAAATCATGCTAAAACTCTGAACCCAAACCAGCCCTTCCCTTTTGTGGCAAACTGATGTGCTGACAGTAGCTTTACCTTTGTAGGCAACCTGACTGTGACATGAGACATCCACTTGCATCAGCAGAGGGAGGGGAGAAATGTTCTGAAGCGTCTTTGAAGATTTGAACTCTGAGCCTGGACCAGTGAACTCAGCTGAAGAAATCTCAAAAATGGGCTCTAGACCAAACAGACAGAAAAGGCTTCCTAGGCCTCCAGAGGAAACTAAGATGATTTTCAAAGAGTGATTATTCCTATTCTAAGACACTCATCTTAAAAGTACATGAATCTGTCCTTGGAGAAGTGTTTCCCTCTCCCCACAGTCTAGAAGTCTTGAGAGAAGGCCTGGCAGCTGATAGAGCTTCTGACACTGGAGGTGGAAATGATGCAGAACATGGTAGCAGAGTCAGTCCTAGGAATTCTTCCCAAAGGTTTGGCACGATGCTTTTCAGCCCCAGCAGCACATTACAGCTGCACAAGAGATCCACAGCTTGAACAGAGGGATCACAAACACCATCACTGTGGGTGACCACCACTGCATGCATGGGCTAGGCCCACTCCCCCCAGAGAGTAAAATAGACTGGAGAGGAAACCCAGCTGGGACGGGGATAGTGTCCCCAGTTGCAGTAGCTATCTATCCCTGACCGAGGAGTGGCAAGACACTATCACACTATCATAATTCCCATCCATCACTTCACAGACATTCTGTGGCAACTCACAGGACTACATAGTAACAATGCCCACTGTGAAAACAGCAGCATTCCCGCGCCAGTTCGGCTGGAACTGTCTCTGCACAAACACATTCTGCTCCTGTGCATACTGAATGGATGCAGTTCTCTCTCTATAGCTCAGCTGTCCAGAGAAATGTTTACTTGACTGATTAGCTTTTTGTTTGTGAATGCCTAAGAGCACACTGAGATTCAACACAGGCTTTTGCTATTGGAATTTACTTGGCAATTTTTTTCTTCTTCACAAGCCTCCCTACACCAATACACTCAGCTCTGCCCCCAACATCAAAATCTCAGTTACATGGTGTGACTGGTCCCAGGACAGATGATGTAACTTCTTTTTGCTTACTGAGGACAACGCAACACTCCAAACAAAAGGCAAGTGCTGAGAAGTGTCTGCAGGGGCTATAGACGGCTAAAGATATTTAATATATTTAAGGAATTTTTTTTTGTTCCTGAGGCTTCTGTATGTCTTCATTCCTAAGGAAAATATACATTCAATCAGGGCACTGCACGAACATTTGGCTGGGGCCAGAGTTTAATCAAAGTTTTCTCCCCTCATGCTCACAGCTTAATTGGGCATGCACAATCATAGCATTTGAACGGTGGGGAGTTTTCTCACTAGATTGTTTGTTTCTATAGGCTCGACACAAAGGATCTTGAAAACTATCCTTCTGCTAGGAGCAGCCATGTCCCACAGTAAGTGTACCATGTGCCATTTCTGAACATCAGAAATTAGTTCCAGTGAACCTTTGTGGAGCAGGAGTGCTGTGAATCATCAGTATGCAGGAGCACAGAGAGAAGGTGAAAACACTTTAAGCTGCAATCTAGGGTTTAAGGAAGATGGCATGCTTAGCAGGCTTTTTTATTTTTTCTCTTTTAAATCACTTTCCATTTTGCAGTACTTAAGAAAGCATCAGCTCAATAGCCTTTTACTCTTATTATCTACCCCCCCAATAACCCACACTGACTATGGGGTGGGGAATAGCCTCAAATGATGGAGTTGGGTCCTTGGTACAAACTCACCCTGGTAGCACCTGGTAAAACACAGCTTTCTATGCCTTCCTTCACAGTCAACACTTCTGACCCCTTGCAAGCTTAACAAGGCCCCACTTTCCACTCTGCAAATCCTCAGGAACACCTGTGTATGTGGAAGAGAATGGGCACACGCAATTTCTTTGGTCTTCAGCTGAACCTAGAAAACATATGTGTAACTTGAGAAGCCTTTATCTGCTCCTCCTTCCCATCCTCAAAATCAGTCATACTTACAGCTCTTATGAAAATGTTCTCCACTTTGCTGTCTATGGGAAATTGATCACCAATGCAGCTCTGCTGCTTTTTTTGGACAAAAGGAGGGAGGAAAAATTGCCCTCATCCTCTAATCTCAAGGAAAGATCCAGTATACAGGGCTTGACCATCACTTCTCTCCATAGTTCACAGGCTTCTATCTGACCACCATCAGCTGTATCAGTATGAGCCAACTGATCAAAAATATCATCCAGCTAACTTGTCTCTCTGCAGTACCCATCAATGAAGTACTTGCTGTCTTCTGTCCTACTTAAAAGATGCTGGAATTCTCAGTACCAACACATGTATGACAGCTTACAGCGAGTGCTTGCAGCTCAGCAGACATCTGCTTTCTGGAGCTGCCCATGTGGATTGCCTACTGCACACAAATGCTAACAGGAAAGACAAGTCCAAATGTTTTGTTTCTTTCCTACATCAAACATTGAGTCTGAAAAATGGATAGATGTTCTGTGCATGGGGGACTGACTTAGCGAGCAGAAAAACAAGTGAGAAACCATACACTGTGGATACAGGGGGTACATTTTGGTCAATGAGAAGCTTCTATGATTCCAGTGTTGTCATTCAGACTCTTGGGCTAGAACATTGTGCTCCTAATAAATATTTATACCTTCAGTCTGCGCCCTGGGGAACAGAAAGTACTGTGTTGTTGGCAGATTCCCTCTGCCTCAAGCTCTACCATGCCAGGTATTCCTGAGAAATCTGGCTATAGAAAGGTTCTGGGAAGGGGACTCTGATGTGCACAGGTAGGTATGTGAAATCTCACACTGTGTTGGACAGCACACCTCTGTAGCCTCTACATATCACTACAATATAGACATAAAGTATCTATGAACATAAAGTGCCAAAAAAACCCACCAGGAACAAAAACATTGAAAACCAAGATGTGCACAGTTTGATGTCTATGGAAGAAACAGCATAAAGGAAAGGCTCAAATTTACAGGGGATCAGATTTATAGAGGGGATGAATCCAAGCCCAGTGTATAGACAAACAATGGTCAGTAATAATAGCATATTTGCCAAGAGAAATGAAAGAGTCACAGGGCGATGTACAGCAGGAATGGAACCAGAAAGCCTCACAAAAGACTCTCTCATGATTTCTTCCTCAGGCTTCAGCTTAACTGATTTCTTCAGTGGGCTTCAGCTCTCTTAATGGGCTTCAGTTTTGGAGCCTATTTTTTCAAGGGAGATGTAATCCCCTCATCAGTCCTATGGATAAAAGCTAGAAGCTACAACCCCCCCAGAACACTAAAAGAATGAGACTGCTCAGAGAAGAAAGGGGAAGACTAAGGAAGGATATTATAGCTGTCTTCAGTTACAGAAAGGGCCACCAGCGAGAAAAAGTGGAGTATTTTTTTTCATGTTTCTGATCATGAGAATAAGAAATTAATATCTTAAATTGCAGTAGGATTACAAGGAAGTATCATAGAAAAATGCAGAGGTAAGGCTAAGGAGATGTGCATTTTCCTGATGAAGTTGTGGCATTGTTGCTGCAAACCCAGGTTAGAAACTGATGTCACACAGAAAGTCAACAGAGCTGATCTGGTTTTCAGGCTGACTGATCCTGATTTGGTGCAAACTGTGAAGATCCCTGGTCTTTTTACATCCCTTTCCCCATCTGTCTTAACAGAAGAAGAACTTCCTTCCATGCCAGACTTACTTAGTCAGAACACCAGTCAACCCTGGAAGAGATGTTCTCCAAGTTCCCCTACCCACTGCCAAGGACCATGGCTGACCTCCATGTTCTCTCTGGGAGAGCTGAAGAAAACAATCTTTTTCCTAAGTCTCATATGGTGAAGGAACTCCAGAATCACATGGGGTCCAGAGCAGAAGGCTCATGGGAAGACATGATTGTCACTTTTCATCAACATGTGCACTCTGCCAGATCCAGAGCAGTAACTGTTCATCTCAGCATCCCCACCCTCCCTGTACCAAAGTCAAAATAAATGACATTTTGGCGACACAGTGAGTGATGTACTGAAAAACATTCTGATAGCTACTGACTCCATTTCAACAAAGCAATAAACAACAACTGTTTATTGACTTTCTACTACCTCTGCCAATGCACCACTTACAACATTGCTGTTTTTCTTTTCTGAGCAACTACTGAACAGATATTGTTTAAAAAATTAGGACTGCAATATCCACTACAAGATCCAGATTTTGAACCTGATTAGTTTATAATTGTAAGACAAATTGGTATTTGAAACCATTTTATTTCAGCAACTGAGAAGCCAGCGGTATTAATATTGCTGCAAGATTAAAAACTTTAGTCTTATTAATTAAACCAAACCAGCACGTCACTAAAATGACTTTTTGCTGTGTACACCTGCAGTTGGGGTAGCTCAGCTCACTGAAAGGAAGCCAGGAGTTCAGACCATTGCTTTGCTTCAAATGGGGACAAAAGAGAAGTGCCAGTCTCCCTGTGGGTGCTGCAATGCCAGTACTGAAATGCTTCCTTGGAACCCTGGCCGCTAAGGGTTTGCCCAACTGCCACATCCAGGCTGAACAAAATGCAGCAAACAGAAAGGCATAAGCTGTGGAAAGGGAACAAGATGTTTCAGTGAGCTGTTTTCCTAATCAAAAATGACATTTGCAGCACAGGGAAGAAACTTTTTTTTAGATGATGGTGTATGACTAATCCTGGGAGTCTACAGTAGCAGAGGAAGCACCAATGCAGTAACTAGATCAAATATTTTGGGAAAACATTTGAGGGACAAACAAGAAAAATGGGAGTAATTACATGATTTCTGTTAGATTTCCCTCTGAGAAACCAGTAGCACAAGCAGTCCCTGGCCCTTTTCTTTCAATCATGATAGAGTATATTTAACACCATATTTCCCTCCAGGCTCTTTCACACACATAAGCCATCTCTATTATCACATGCATTTATAAGTTTGGTATCTTGTGCTAAGTTTACATGACTTAAATTGGATCATTAACATTGCAAATTAGAGAAATGCCACATTGCACTCCCTGCTGCCTGCAGCACTTACCAAGTGGCATGCAATAGCTATTTAAAACCAGCTATTAACTGAGGTATGTTTTCAGGATGATTCAGTATCAAAATAATTCCTTCCTTGTAAAGGATATATACGTGAAGATATTACGCCTTTCCTTTTTTGCCTCTGATTATACAGCCACAGCTCTGAGGTGCAACATGAGTATTCAAGGCGCAAAAGCACCACAGATTCCTTGGTAGCTATTGTAAGAGTCAGTTTAGCAACTGGCATCTGGCCAAACCAGGATCATAAAAAGCACCATACAACTTTACAACTGCTCTTTAAACCTCAACTCTTGAGGGGAGATACCCTCAAAATGATTAAAAAATTGAGCAACGTGTCAGAGCCAAGGTCACACTGTGTTTGGAGAACAGAGGCAGGAACAGGAGCCCAGGCCCTTGGCTGTTATGTTGCAGCTGAATCCTATGGAAAACTGCAGAGCCCCAGTGCAGTCTGCAAGGGACCATGGCAGGTTCTTGTAGTGACTGAATTTGTGCCTATCGGTTACTGTCGAGAGCTCATTTCAGGTCTGTGTCCTATCTTTACTTCTTCAAGTCTTTAACAGAGCCTCACCAAGAAGAACAGCCTGTTTTCAAAGAGAGCTGTTTACCACCTCAAATGAAGATTTTCACAGACTCTCCTGGATAGTGGAGGGGAACTGTGCTTCCTTCCCATGGACAACTCTAACACTCAGAGAAACCGGCTGAGGAAGTGCAAGACAAGTGGAGCCATCTGAATGCCATGATTGTCAGCATATACAGAGTGGTTTATGGATCCCCTCCATGCACAGGTAGGCTGCCCTAGCTGTACAGGAAAGACAAAAATCAAAGTTTGGCTGAATGAAACACTAGAAATTTTGGTTGGTTCTAGCAGATACTGCAGAAGTGACATATTCTGACAAAAAAAGACCTGGTGCAATACAAATGACACTACCAGAGCCCTGTTGCCGTGATGTTAGCTCCCACCAATGTCCTGGAGATTGGATAATTGCTGCCACAGGCCATTGATTGGATCCAGCATGGCAAACACGATGTTATTAAGCTTTTACAGTCTCTGGCTGTAAGAACAATAGCCAGAAAAGCTGGGACGGCTCCACATCCATACCTTTCAACAGACCAAGGGCTCTAATCAGTGGTTCAGTGTCACAGCTATTACAAGCATAAATCTGGGGTCACCTGTTCTTTTCCAGTTGGTTTGGGTTTTGTTTTTGTAAGGCAGCTGATTTTTACATGTTCAGCTTCTGTACAAGTGTGATGAATGAGGTCTTGCTTTTTGCTTCTGGAATACCCCTGGCACCTTTAATCTAATCCCTCAGATCCTCTTCTGAGCTGTTTGATTGTTTCTTCTGTTCACTCCTTCTTCAAGAATAATTTTTCATCCTGCCTGTCTCCTGTACTTACTAAATCTCCCTTCTTCCAGAGGGCAAGGGTGTCTGGCTCTGCAGGCTCTCTGACTGTGGTCTCAACCCAGGAAAGGAAACAGCTTGTAAGCAGGATACAAACAAAGCCCCGAAGAAGCACTGTGGGGCCCCACCACTCTGGAATGGGGGCTCTCCAGGGAAGCAATCACGGCACCAAGCCTGTGAAAGTTCAAGAAGCATGTGGACAATGCTCTCAGGCACATGGTGTAACTTCTGGGATCCAGGAGTTGGACTCTATGATCCTTGTGGGTCCCTACCAACTCAGAATGTTCTATGATTCAAAAGATTTATCAGGAACCATAATGGATGCCCACTGGCATTTAAAGCTCTGTAACAAATACAAAAATCACACACTCTTCCAACACAGACCCAAAGATGTGCAGCTGCCCAGGGCTCATGGACCAAGCACATCTGCCACACTGAAGACAGGTGGGGATCTCAGTGGTGGACACCAGCTCAGCCTGGACAGAGCAGAGACTCTGACACAGCCCATGCTGTTGCTGGGCTCAGAGCTTTCCCAGCACGAAGTCCTGAGAGTTCACTTGGCCATACTGCAAAGGTGGATCCCAGCAATAAAAAAATGCCAGTTTCTCTGCACTAGTAGAGAAAACAAAGCCACCAAGCTCAGAGTTCAGCAGCCCTTTTCTCTTTAGCACCACACCTTCAACTTGTCCTAGGAGACAGAAAGCTCAACCATCAGATTTCCATATTTATAAGGAGAGAGTTTCTGTTTAGCCGAGCTTGCAACAGAAATAACCCTGCAAACAGCAGCAGGAGCAGCAGCATGGCAAACACATCTGAGGGGCAGGGATGTGAAAGCCGGGGAGATCTCACAGCGCTTCCTACCTTGGCACGGCTTTCCCGCCCTGCCTGAGAAATTCTGAGGGCACAAATCATTTCAGCTTCTAAAATAAGAGCTTGCCTCGCCCCCGCCCCACACTCCTGTATCTCCGTGACTAATTAGCATCCGGAGGGATACAGATTCTCTTCTGATAAAGCAATGTTTGGCTCCCTTCTCCCCTGATACATTTGTATTAGAAATATCCTCATTATGTGACTAATCAGGGAAGCTGAGACAAAGGCACAGAAGCTGACTTAAAGGGAAATCACTGATTTTTGTAAAAGCAGCTTATAAATTATTCTGTCTCTAAAGGGCAGGGATATTTCCTCCCCTCCCAGTGCTGACAAAAATGCAAAATTGAGGTTCCTGAAGAAAAAAATCCATTTTTATTACCAGAAGTGGTGGCTTTTATCATTCCCAGTATTTACTGAGCTTGCTCCCAATTCCCTTGGTTACTGCAGGGCTGCAGTTAGTGCACTGCAAAGGTCCTGGAGAGCCCTACTGCACATAGGGGCTGGGCTCAGCAAGGTGTCCAACAGCTGCAGTGCTGCCTGACACAGTGGATGGCAAGTGACAAGGCTGGTTGGCAGTTTACCACACTGAGTTTAAAGGTCGGCAGCACATGAAAAGTCAGCCACATCACCAGCCATCCCTTGAGATGGTCTGAAGATATTTTAGCTACATCTTTCATGTAGCACAACGGGCTGAGTGAAAATAAGAGCGTATTGAGGTAATCTGTGCTTGGCAGAAGGTCTCTGAAATAAAGGCAAGCAGACACCATTTGGCAACAGCAGAAGAGCTTTTTAAAGGAATTTGTTTCCCTTGCATGATCCCTGGAATGGAGCTGGTGTCCACCCAGCTCCAGCTTGTCTCCTTCACCTCCCATTGACAGCACCAGAAAGAGATACCAGGCCAGACAGCTTCCGCCTTGCTTCTTTCAAGACAGCCCCTTTATCAGCTGAAATCAAGCCATCTGTCCCCAGCACCCTTTGAGGAGCTGCGGCAGATTGTGGAGCATGGGAGGATGCACTGCATGATGTGGGAACAGGAGGTCGAGGGAGCTCATTGCATGCACAAAAATCCCAACCAGATCCCTGTTTGAGCTGGGAAAGGTGAACACACCATCAGTGCTCCCTGGGACAGGGTCAGGCACATGTACAGACTCTTGGTCTTTATTCAGGTCCCTCTGGGCTGCTGCTCCTTCTGCTGCTGATACACAGACCAGCCCCAAGGCTCTGTGCTGGCCCTCCCAAAGGCTTTGCTGTAAGGCAGACTGCTGTGAGCCATCGCAGGGGTTTGCCTGCTTTGCTTTTTAAGTTTGACTGCCCAAGTCTTTGGATTTTGAGAGTGTTTTTTCAGACGCCAAATGTCTACTCTTTGGGGTGTAATTTTGCACTTTGGACATTCCTCTTAGCCTAATTTGAAATATATTCCATATTTGTATATAGTTCTAAAAAAAATCCCAATTTTTTTTCTTTTTCTTTCATTGAGGTGGGGTGCTGGGAACACATTTGGTCACCTGAGCCCTCCCCTCCAAATGATATCCCTCTCTGCAGGTACAGCCTGAGGCTGAGGCTGATGAGGGCAGGGGGACTGGCAGGAGGGGGGCAGGGAGGGAAGGCAGGATCTGGCAGTAGGACCAGAGCTGTCTGGAGAAGGTGATGGAAGAAAGAGACTGGATGGATAGCCAGATAGCCAGGAGGGGAAAGAAGAACAGTAGGGTTACATTCCTAGAAGAATAGGTCCAAGAAGAGAAGGAAGAGACACAACAGGGACAGCAAAAGGCACCCATGGTTAAAAGCACTGGAGGACACAGCTGTCAGACATCAGTGATATGATATACCCTCCTAGGCAGTGCTCTGACAAGGCTCACAGACCTGAAGCACAACATCTGACCACTGCTGTTACTTCTCTAGGTGATCCCAGGCTACCTTTGAGTGAAGCTCCAGAAGCCTTTTAGCAATGAAGAGATTTAGGAACCTGACTGTGACCTGAATAAAGCTAAGGCTGCTGGCATGTAGCAGTGAGAGCCCAGAGACATGCTGGTGATGCTGTGACAGGCCATGTTGGGGTTTTCTTACAGTACATTTTTCTGTTTTAAAACTGCAGGGAACTGACATTTGAAGAAAATAGCAGGGATAGTTTCCCAAGCTCTCAAATACAGCTACTGCAGCCTAATTTGAGCCCCTGCAGCCTATGTGCTACAACACAGCCTGTAGTGACATATCCATGTAAACCCTTTCCCTTGGTAGTGCAGCATGGACCTATGCTGGAGATGAATCAGGGTTACACAACGGAAGAACAGAAGCCCAAGCCTGTGGTTTCTTGCAGAAGCTGCAAGTGATGTAGGGAAAAGGCGAGCACAGTGCAGAGACAGAAAGATGATTTTGTGATTATACAATGCGGAGCTGTCCTAGAGAATTGGGACTTGTATGCTCTTACAAGAAATGTGCCAAGTCTCTAAAAACAGATTTCCCACAAAGGGTCACTAATAAGGTCTCCCTACTTTGCTGGAACACTGGATCAGAGCCCTGCAGTGTGATATGATGGGTGCTTACAAATGCTACCAAAACTGAGTGGGAGTTGTACTTGCTGCAGGTGAAAATATGTGAATCAGAAGTGGGGGAGTGGAAAAGACTCAGGCAATAGGTATCTTACACTGAAAACCCCAAATGAATTTCTGGCCTTAGTCCATCTGTCTCAAGCCCTTACCTGTGCTTGATGTCACAAGATCATGAGACAGGGAAGGTACTTTGAAAAGACATGGGGCATCTGGTAATTTCTGGCACTTCACTCTTCACCCTTCACTTAGCAGCAGGGCTGCAGAGATGAACAAGGACTTTGTGAAGTGTTCAGGTGCTATCTGTCATGCTAAATGCCATAAAACAGTCCATAAAATGTCTTTCTAGGCCATCAGGGGAGTTTTCTTCTTCTGCCTTTTTTCACCTTGTGTGTGTGTGGCTCTGACATGTCTTTCTGTACCTGAACTGTTTTTCCAGAATTAGCTTGTTAACATCTTCATGCTCTTTGCTCAGTTAATTTTCTCACCAGCTTACTCTTTTCCCATTATCATTCAAACTACTGCAATTCAGGGAGAGAGACAGTGTTTCAATTATGTCACACATCCCTGGTCAATGTAAAGAGTCATCTCTCTACCAATCTGTCCTTTCCTCTGTCTTGAAAGCCTATTTGCAAGCTTCCTTGCTGGCATCACCCTGCTGCCTGTGCAGCCATCCTCCACCAAAAACGGGGAGAGTGGAAGACCTCAGCGAAGTAAAAGATATTGAAGTAAGGAACTGTTATAAGAAATGAGAGCATCAGCCCTAATCATTACCTTGATCTTACCAAAGACTTGCCCTCAACCCAAACAAGGTGCATGCCGTGGGACGACCTGGCGCTGGAGAAGTTCCCTTTCCAGATCTACTATTTAGAGGCCTGCCACAGGTGATGAAAAAAGAATGCCTATTCCTTCTCACACTGTTTCTTTCTACTTCGGTATAGATCCCTACATCCAGTAACATGAGTCTTGTACCAGTGGATGCACAAGCTGTAGGGATGGATTTACAACTCAGCCTCTTGCCCCTCACCCCACTGACTCAGCTTTGGGATCAGTGTCATTCAGACTCACTAAGTCCTTAATACCTTATGTTTTGAAGCAGGAGTTCAAGTATCTACTAATCCTTTACCTTTTTTTCCCATCTCTTTGATTGCTTTCTTCCTCACAGCATGCCTCTGATGTGCTGCTTCAAGAAGAAACAATCACAGTATTTTCACAATTTCTTTCTTTCTTGTTAGAGATGCTCAAACTCTTCCTGATTCTAAAATACTGTTTTTAGGATGGCTGAGCAGAAACACACACCATGTTCCAGGCAACATACTACTGATTTAGGATGACTTCACAGCTTTTTGCCTGCATTTCAATCTCCCTGAACTTTTGTTTGCCTTCATGTCGCTATCACCACACTGCACAGCTGGCTTCACTCCTCTTCCCTGCAGTGATGCTAATTTTTTTTTTCCCTGTGTCTCAGCTTTTCTACCTTCCTTTTAATCTTCCACAGTGTTTTTGCAGGAAAAGTCTGAATAATTTTCCCCTCTTTTGTATTTAGGAAAACTGAGATCCAGAGAAGTGAAGCTGCTAAACATAAGAGCAGGAGAATTGGGTCCTTCTCCAGGGTTCTGTCCCCTGCAACAAAAGCATCTTCATATAGGCAGTTCTACCAAACACATTAGAGAATATGCACCAGAAAGCAGTGAGGACCAATATTACACCCCAAAACACACTGCAGGGGAAAAAAAAAAGTGGTCAGTAGCTGCAGTTCCAGCACTATATTACAGTCATGAAATATGGTCCTTTCCTGCAAGCATTTTAAGTGAAGAAGAAAGTTACAAAAATGACCAGTCTCACATGCCAGACTATTCATCAGAATTTTTAAATGTTGGTGTCAGTATACAGGCTTGCATCTTCATCCCATTATCTCCCTTTTCCAGCAAATTGTTTTTCCAGAATCAGCTTGTGAATGTCTTCATGCTCTTCACTCAGTAATTTTCTCAAGAACTTACCCTCTCCTGTTATCATCCAAACCACTGTAACTCACAAAGAGAGCTGATGTTCCAATTATGTCACATGTCCCTGATCAATGTGAAGAGCCACCTCGCTACCAATCTGTCACTTCTGACAATTTCTTCTCCTGATGAGTCTCACTCATATAAGGAGCTTGGAACTAAAAAGGGGAAGAGCAACAAGTGGTCTTAAAAAGCAAATTAAAAATGTGCATCTTTTCTCTTAAGGTACCCTCTCAGTTTTAAGTTTTGAGCTGTGCACAGCATGTATAATGTCCTGTATATATGTCCCCCCAGGACATATAGAAAAACAGAGACTAGAGAAAGAAACAATAAAACATAAGAATGGGAACTTCTGGGGCTTCTAAGCTGACAATAGAATTAATACAAGTGAAAGCATTAGGAAGACCTTTCACTATCACTGAAGCCTTTTAGCTTAATAAGGACAGCTTAGACAACCCATTCAGATACAGGAGAGATGGTTCATATAAAATTTCTGTAAGAAAAGTCCCTTGAGCCTGGTTCTATCTGTGTGTCTTCACAGCTTTCAATTAACACTGCAGGTAGGCACAGAAGCACTTTCAGCTCATTATCCTCTTTTCAAATAGTGGTGGACATATGATATTCAGCTGAAACAGCCCTTTGTAGATCTTTTAAATTCCATTACCATTAGGAAGACGGGCATCCAAAAGAGATATTGTTTTCCTTACTAGTAGTTTTATCTTCTGCAGGGTAGAAGCAGCTTTGTGCATTAATTTAAGGTTTGCAATATCTGTGCTGCTGGAAAAATCTATCTGAAATGTAAATCTTCAGAGCAATGATGGATTGAAGCTGAACTCAGGCACTTGACTTATGGAGGCATAAACAGGAACATTACTGGATCAAATATTCATCAGCCTCCCAATGAAATAAAAAAATGGTAAATAAGTTGAAGTATCTCTGGGTGATCATTCTCATAATCTGGCTATACAACATAACCAGAGAGTCACTAAAGAAAGTTTGTCACTAGCTGTTAATTGAAGGCACTTTCAGAAAGTGCTGCTTAAGCCCTGAAAGATTGACTGTCTTTCCAACCACTACCTAATGTGTATGTTACAGCTGTATTATAAAGCAGTCTCATTAGGACTCTACCTCCAGCACCACAGCTCAGAGAGAGCTTCTGATGCTTTAGATGAAATTCACATTTGAAATAGCTCATCTACATACAGCCTAACCCCTGGGCATATCTTCAGCATACTTAACTACTTACAGATCTATCTAAGCTGACGGTCATGTTGTAGAAACACAAGATACCTAAGTGCATTGAAATGACACTCAAAAGAGGCAGCAGAGTCCTGGCCCATGGTGATGTACAATCACATGATGTGCCAATGACACACATCATTATGATCAGCCTGTAAAAGCTGAGAGCAGCTGAGAGCAGCTGAGAGGGCATGATTTTAGGTTTGCTTACTCTTTACTGCTCTTTCACATACCTTCTTTTGCTCTTACCATCTTTCTCTCCTTATTTCCAGACCTTTTATTTTCACTCACTAATGGGAGCCTGTTAGTGTTGAAGAGGATCTCCTGTAGAGATAATAATTCCTAGATGAGACACCATACTTCCCATGAAGCAGCCAGCCTCTACCTGTAACATGCTCTAACCTGATAAAACATGAAGGCTTTCAATTTCCTTTAAAGTGGATACACTTCCACTTAAACTTTTCTCTGTCTCTACAATTGTTGAAGTAAATATCCATCTTGTATCTACTTTACCTCCAAAGCAATGTTTTCAATCTAAATTACAGGGCCATCTATGGTAACTCAAAATTAGGCATCATCACAAGAACTGCTGCAAACAGCCTCCAGAACCACTGCTTTTAATTGAGTAGTGTGATGTGGAGATGATCCTGAGACAGCACACAGGGAGCCTGAGCCCAACAGAACAGAGTCACAGAAGATGAAACAGGGTCATGGCCAGAAAACACCCAAAACAACTCAAGTGGCTCACCTATATTAGAGAGATCAACAGTTTAATTGAAATTTGTGTTCCATCCAGACAAGGCATTTAGCCATCAGAAAGCACCCAAAGGAGGGCCATGAGGATGGTGAAAGTCTGGAGGGGAAAGCTTTATGAGGAATGGCTGAGGTCACTTGGTCTGTTTAGCCTGGAGAAGAGGAGACTGAGGGGGGAGAGCTCATCGTAGTCTACAACAAGGAGGCAGAGGGCAGACACTAGTCTCTTCCCTATTGTGCTCAGTGACAAGACCTGAGCGAATGGCCTGAAGCTGTGTTATGGGAGGTTTAGGTTGGGTATCAGGAAAAAATTTTTCACCCAGAGGGTGGCTGAGCACTGGAAAAGGCTCCCCAGAGAAGTGCCATGGCTCCAAGCCTGAGTTCAAGAAGTGTTTGGACAGTACTCTAAGCAGGAGTTGGATTTGATTATGCTTCTGGTTCTCTTCCAACTCAGTTTATTCTAGGATTCAGTTTGCACAGCCACTAGAATAAATATCAGATGAGAAAAATGATACTGAGATTGTGTTATGTTTAATCACAGGATAGTGGTGTGCATCTACCCTGTCTCAGTTTTTTATGCTTCCACTTCTGCAGTAGTTGTAAACATGTGAAGCAGAGCAATAGGCAGCACTGAGCATACACCTGTGCTTACACAGTGACATGTAATTTACTCAAATTTCCCACTTCAGTAATTTTAGAGTTATACTACTCCTACAGTAGGTAAAATCCCAGCAGAATTCTGCTGATCAGAAATTAATATAAAATAGCACAAACAGTACAGTTTAGAGCCATTTACCTCAACTCTTCCAAGGGCTTTTCAGATACTACTCCCCCAACATTATTTAACGGGTCAGGGTTCAGGGAATTTGTGACTCACTGCTTTTGAAGCTTCCAAAACCACTTGTATGGCTGAACTCCAGTTTGAGCTGCTAGTTGTCAGGTCTAGCTTTTACACAAGGCAGATTACAAAGGTAGCTGTGTCCTGCCATCATGCCTATAATAACCCTGAGCTGCCGACAGCGACCCATGCACAAAGAAACAATGTGTGGCATCTTAATTACTCATTAATTAATGCCAAACATCTTCATTTACAACCACGCCCAGCACCTTGTACCCCAACACTCACATAAACATTTTGATTATCATTCTGTATTTCCATCGCACAGGTATCCAGTTGCATTAGCACACCATGTTTTAACTCCAGACACAAAAAGTACACCAAGCAGAACTGGAGCTTGTATCGTAGTTTGTGCAGAGCCAAGATGTATCTCACAAAAGCATGGCTGTGCGGAGAGCACAGATGCTGAAGCTTCATCCTTCCTTCACTTCAGTTTAACTCCTCACTGTCTCTACTCCCTGATATATCCAGAAACTGCTGCACAGCTTTTCCTGAGGCTGTACATTTCTTCTGAAATGAATATAATTTCCCAAAGGCTTCCAGAACTAGCTTAGGTCTTACACCAGCAATACAGTTTTCAGGAGGCAATAATCACAGTGAAGGTATCTTAAGAGAGAAGAATGCAGCCCACTAACAACCAGCAATGAGGGCTTCTTACTGAGCTCCTGTCAGGAGGAACTCCTGCTCCTTCTGTCAGTGTGACCCCTTGAGACTCTTATCTGCAGGTGATGCACAAAAAGAAGAGTTTGGAAAATCACTTTTAAGTCACATCCCCACAGAGTATGAACTAATAGAGGTAGGTGAACGTAGTCTACGACAGTGACTTGAGTCAAGACCTCAGCTATTCAGGCGAGACTATTACTGCTAAGACAAAGCATTCCACCTTCCACCACAACCAACTGCCAGGCTGACAAGTCTGACATTCACCTACAAATTGTGACATTTTTTCGCACAATGTTTTTGCATTTCGTCCATCAATGGCACAGTTCAGCTGGCATGCTGCTTTTTCCCTGAAAGAGGAGGGATATGGCTTTTCTGGAAGCATAGGCTGCTTTGTCATCGGATTACCTCCTCAAAGCTGTGGTGCTCACCTGCCCAGAGAGCCTGAGCAGCAGCTGCACTCCCTGAAGGGAAAGAATAAAGTTGGGATCACACCACTCCTTGCATACACAAGCATCTCAGTGCTTACTGCTGGGAACACAACTGCATTGACTGGCCCTTAAATCTAGGACCCAGCTTTGTGAAGCCACCGCAGCTGGGCTGTGCTGATTCACAGATGCTGCTGGCACAGCAAAGGGAGGGAGTTGGAGAATCTCATGTCATATTCAAGATGACTGTCACAAAAACACCACTGGTGAAGAAAATAGACTTTGTAAGCAAGAGACTCCTACATCTGCTTAAGTGTGTGAGGTGAGTAAGAGGCTACATGGCTCTGCCATGTGCAGACTCATCCCGGCTTCAGAAGCAGGAGCTTCAATGTTACCTGAGCAAGCTTTGTATTTCATATGCAAACAATTACATGGTCCAAACATTTGCTCTTCTTTCTGATAAACCTTCCTCAGCGGGGGAAATGAAGGGAAGAAAACTTCAAGGTCTAGACCAAGTGTCTTTCACATACATGCACTCAGTAGCTCCCTTGTACAATTGTTTCTAGCTGGAGGAGCTTCATATTTCCATCCAGATCTTTCTAGCTGAGTGTGTTGCACCAGCACTGAATATTAAGAAATGCAAGACATTAATATTGTTCCCCTTGTTTTCAGAAGAAAAAATTTTAAGGGGGGAGGGGCAACATTCCACTGCAGAATGACTGGAGTGGCACTATATACTTACATTGGAATGAAAACAGCAGTCTTACTTAAATCCTCTCAAGATACCAGGACCTAAGAACAGCAAAAAAGCCCCACCAGGATGGAGGAAGCTGCTTTCATCCCAGCCAGTGCAAGAACCAACTGTTAAGAGATTCACTTATGTTGTTGGAGTAACAATGCAACAGCTGTTCTCCATGAATCAAAAAGAAAGCCAAATCTAGAAGAATTGTGTGTTTCAGAAGACAGTTAAAGAGACTCTATTCCTTTTAATTGCATTTCAAAATGATACAAGGAGGGAAATGCCACTGGCCAACTTCTGTTTTTCCTCTGGAGAAAACAGGAAAGTACATCACTTTAACCCGAACCTCACCATTGGTCTTCTAAATTTCATAACCCAAGGAATTTCAGTTCATGCACATTCTATCCAGTAACAGATAATTTGAGACCTGTATTAGGGTATTGATCCCAGTGTGCTAAGTATACCTCCCAAACAAACTACAAATCCATTTGGTACTGAACACCCTGCCAACAGAGGTGGACATAAGCAAAACAAAGCATAAGGTTCTTCAACCTCCTTCCAGTATAAGAAGCACTGACCTAGAAGTCTTCTTTTAGCCAAGTGAAAGTTCCTCTATTGCTTCTGTTTATTTTAATAATAAAAAAAGGGCAAGCCTCATGCAAACTGGCATCCATTCAAATCTTGTATGAGGACAAGATGTCAGTTTTAAAAATGTCCTGTGCCTGCAACTAATGTAATTCCTGACAACCCCACTCAAACCGTCTCCAGTGGCATCTGAAATGCCTCTGGCTCCCAGTGCAGCAAGCAGGTGAAGAGTCTGTATTCAGACCGCTGGCGCCAGATGTCAGCCTCAGCCAGTGCGATAACTTCTTTACAGCAGCCAGGACATGACAGATTTAGACAGTGAGTCTAAAGAGACTCTAAGAGACATTTTCTGCTCATCTGCCTGGATGCATGTGGTCCTGACCCCTACCTGCTCCTTTTCTCCTGTGTCAGCTGTGACTTTGCCACTCTTGTTTCTGCATGAACACTGTGATGAACCAGTGATGGCTGAAGGTGTGCCCCACAATCTTTAATCAGTTCAGTCAGCAAAGCATTTTCATAAAGCAGCAAACTTAGACCATAAGGATGCTGCTCTGCATAAGGAAAGGGCTTAAAATCCAAGCACAATTGCAGAACACTCAAATTCTAAATTATAATAACTATTTTTCTTTCCTGTACAGAAATCTAATGCTTTTTTTTTTTTTTTTTCGCCTTGCAGATACCAAAAGCATGGCCAAGACTAATTAAATCCTTTCAGGAACACTGCCTAATAGATATTGGTAAGGCATAGATAAATTACATTCTCTTGAAACCAGACTAATGTGGAAAAGTTTGGAAATGTTAAAAAAATAATAAACATGAAAGCATGTAATAATTACTTCAATTTGAAAAAACACCACTGAACTTTTCTGCTTTTAAGAAACTGTCCTCTCAACTTCATGGACTCACAGAAAGTTACTGGATGTACAGGCTGTGCAGCACCATAAACTGTAAAGAGCAGGGCTACTGCTCCAGGCTAATGGTGTAATTTTCCACAGGGTGGTTTTCATTTACAATTCACTTATTGTATCTGGAAGTCTAATTGTAGCCAAGTACATTTTCGGGTTGTTCAAGGTATAATAAAGAACCAAATAGCTTAGAAAGGCAGCTTTAACTTCATAATTAGAAACATTTGCTATTTTAGGTGGCTTTGCCCTAGCATGTTTATAAGTTTCCCAATATACCTTTCAGCATGTTGTAAAAATAAATTATGACAACCACAGAGTGACTCATAGATACAATAAGAAAAAGGGGAAAGGAGTCTGGATAAATCTGAGATGCAAAGCATCTGTATGTTCATAAGCAAAGTGTCTTCTAGTAGAAATAAAGACAGACAAGGTATATCTGCACTTGATTCCCAGAAGGCCCATTAAACACAAGGCAACAATGGCAATTGGTCCCCATTTCCCCACACATGAGATGAGAATAGTTTATCTGTCCATGTCAGAAAAATGCTGTGCATTTGCAGCCACCATCCCAGTGTAACCTGATAGCTGAACAGCTAGAGATGCTTCTCCAACCTCTCCATGACCCCAGTTAATACTGACACTCCAGACCCTCCTGTGCTACTGGCAGCAACCCAACCTCCTTTGGAAGTAATTGGGAGCAGTCTGCAGTGATGGGGACAAGGCAGGCCATCCTGCAGACCCTCCAAGTTACACCAGAAAGTGAAACAAGAAGTTCACCATTATGGGAGACAGCCAACACTGTTCCTTTGCAGCTAGTTTGGTGAGATCAAGAGCAAAATTAGTAGAAGGCATGTTTCATAACCAATGCTTTTTACATGGACTCTGATATGGCAGAATTCAGTCTTTACGAAAACCTGTGGTTTTCTGTCCAAAAAATATTCTAATGACTCTTGTTTATTATCTTTGCTGAACCAGAAATAAATGTTTTCTACTATCTCATAAGTCCTCCAACTCCCTAATTTGTCTTCTTGTAGGAGAATTATGAAAACTGTGTTAGACAAAGAAAACAGCACCTTAAAAGGTCCAGAGTCAGTTGTTCCAAGGTTAGTGGAATGGTCGTAAATAAACGGTTGAATGAAAAGATGAATTTTCTCTTACTTCCAGGAATTTAAGAGTTAACCCTTTCCTACTGCTGTCTCTAAAATGGATATTTTAGTGAATGCTGAGCAGCAAATATTTCTGATTGCTTTATTTTCTGCCCTGTATCATTGAAAGCTATTTTTTCTGTAAAATATACAAGGTTATAACTGCCATTGCAGAATATACAAGTAAACACCAAATATCAAGTCTTCTAAAGACTCTTCCTCTTTCCCTCTTTTTAGCATGTCTGGATGTTGCTTCCATCATCCTATGACATGGATGATACATATAAACTCTCTTTAAGGACATTTGTCACAAATACCCTGTGAACAGTCAAAAAAAGGACATCAGGAGTCTACTTAAAAAAAGAAAGCAGAGCTGGACATAAGCACAAGACCAGACACCACCTCTTCTGAGTAGTTCTGTGTGTGGCTGCTGAATCCTCCTGCTGCACTGCTGCAAACCCTGACCTCCTGTCCACCACAAATGCAGCTCTGCATGTCAGCACTGCATGGGACATCCTGGTCAGGCTGCATACAGGCTCAGTCAGCATGAGGACATGGCTTGGGGAAGGGGGGGCATTCCTTCCCTTTTCATGCTATTTTTTGGCATTCTGTATAAGTAGATACATTGCTGATGGCTGTTTTTTCTGTATTGTGATTTTATCAGTACAGAGCTTCCACGCTTAAGATACAAGACTGCAGACCATTCTCTGCTTGCAGTGCACTAAAGAAACCTGAAGAAAAACCTTTTCTTTCAGTGGTATTGCTCAAACTTTACATTTAATGCACTTCTGCAGCCCACATAGCCTTGTTGAGGGCTCTCACCCCTGCCAAAACAAAGAGTAAGAAGAGAATGTAATACCTAATTTTAAGTTCTTCTCTTTCCATAAATAACAATATGAACATCTCTATACAATCAACATTTAAAATATATGTTTTCATTTAACATCTTTTGTATTATGCCATTAGGTTGCCTGTTTAAACAAACAGAATATTGCAGAGATCATGGAAACCAGCTATCTTGACCCTACACCAAAAAAAGTGAGGAATTCTGAATCCTAAAACTGTACTAAAAAGCTTTACTATAAAGAAGAAAGAAAAATTCTGACTTTGCAACTTGCTAAAATATCGGCTGTAGCCTAATAAAGCAAGCTAGGCCTTGAACAACTTCATAAATTCTCTGTTAATTAGGAAAGTTTAACAAGAGATTAAAATTAAAATTCTTACAAGTTTCATCATAAGCTTCATAAGAGAAGCTATCAAAGGTATTAGTGCCTGTCCCACTAAACAGGCCACAGCAGATGGAGAGGCTGGAGAAAAAGCAAAGATGGCCAGAGATTCTGCATGGAGCAGTGCTGTCAGCTCTCCCTCCTGTGGTGTCCATGTCCACAATGCTCCCTGGATGCAGGGCATTCCAGAACACATTCGCCAGGGCTTTTAGATATTAGTCTTTTATCTGTGATAAAATACTCTCTTGTTATAGCATGAACTAGCTGTGTGATGAAATGATGCCTTGCCGTTCTCATACCTGCTCTCGCTCAGCTCTGCTCTGCTCACTACCAGCAGTGAGTGCAGAGCACTGAGATCTACCTGCAGAACAGAGGAGCCTAAAGCTCACGTTAGGCTATTGCTACAGGATAGTCATACACAGAACAGCAACTGAGTGACTATTCATCCATCATCTGTGGCATGTAAATGACTAATTAGCATCTCCCCAGTAATATTTTCAGAGGAGACTTGGTTTATTACAACCAGACAGCACAATGCTGGCTCTCAGTGCTTAAACTCACTTGAACCTAACAAGCTTCTTCTGTGTAATTTGCTAGCTATGACATTTCTAAAGATCACCATCTCTACCACACAAATCACCTCTGCAGGCAAAGAATCAGCCACATGTCCCAGAATAGGTACTTCTGCTCTGAAGTTGTTTATTTTATACAGCTGTTAGGTTAAAACCTCTCTACAAGATTCCCTAAAGCCAGAGCAGATTGTCTTTGGAGTTAGTTTCTTCAGTAGTTAGTGTTGCCTTGCGTGTCATGAAACACTGGGCCATTTTATGCCTGCAGTGCTGTTGTCCTCCTTTTCATCCAAGGCTCCAGCAATTTTCCCATCTCCAGACTGGCCATGGTGCTGCATCATAACACCACTGGCTTCCAGCTAATCAGCAAAAAGAAAGTCAGGGTTTTATAAGGCCATTATTCAGGCTCTTCCTGTATTATCTCTGAGTCTGACTTTTTAAAAGTCAGTGTAAAATAGTTGCAGATAACACTGTTGCTAGCAGACTCCAGCAGATAACTTTGAACAGATAAGATCAGGTAACTGAACCTCTGGAAAGTTTTAGGGACATAGTAATACCCTGGCCATAATGATAGGCAACAGACACCTAGATATCTCAACTGCAGCAGTTAACAGAAGTATACAGAGAACAAATTAAAAAAATATTTCTTTCAAGCTTACAGTATCTTTAATTGGATTCCCAGGCTTAAGGCAGAGAACAAGAAATGCAGGGAAAAGAAATGGAAATGCTAGAGATTAACTAATTTTAGAACCAACCGCATGCTGTTTGCTTGCAGCTGGTGAGTGACCTTTGCATTATTCTCAGCTAGCAGGAATTCCAATCTACATTAATAAGCAGAATATTGTTCACTCTTCCAACACTGTTTACTTTAAAGGCTTTCTTGCACATATAGACCTCAGTCATTTTCTGCGCACTTCTTCGCACTGTCTGCTCATCTTAGTGCATTTGAATCACTTTGAATCAACTTGAAGTGGTTTGCAACAGTGGTAACAACCATGTGGCTGCTCTCTCAAACAAAACACTCTACTCAGAAAGTTTTAAATGGGAATGGAGAAGGAGGGATCCTTCACCCTTCACAGCTATTCTGCAACAGGCATTTCCAGATGGTCACTGCTAGAAGGCAGTTACTTTTAATCAGGAATTCACCCCAAATTTTCTGAGATTATTTTAGCAATGAAGGATTTAAGGTATGATTAGATGAAGACAAATGGGGTGCCATTTGTCGCACCCATATAGTGCATATATGTTCACGTATAGTTCTCATTAAACTCAGTAACGGCTGTACACAGACGTGACTGGATTTCCAGATTTTGACTGCAAAGTGCTAAAATATGTTTTCAGCTACAACCAAGCATTTAAAAAGGAAGCTGCAGCACAGTGACAAATCACTGTCTTTAAAATATAAGTGGAAGGAGGTCCTATATTAATTTTATAGAAATATTCTTCTGGTTGTTTTCTGTACTGCAGAAAGTCTGTCTGTGTGAGGTACCAAAGTGTTCTCCACTTGACTAGAAAAGTCCAATCCCATCTAACTGGAAGTGATGGCAATGATCCTGCCCACACAGCACTTTCTCCCTGCTTTGCCCCCACACCCATGGCATGCTGCTGCCTCCAAGAGTGGCTGCATTTCTGCAGCAGGGAAAGCAGGTGTCAACTGTAAGAAGCGCTGAATGAGTCCCACTGGTACTTAACTACAAAGAAATAAGTAGAATTTAGCACAGCATCCAGTAATCTCATGGCTTTCTAGCAGATAGCAAGGGAACATTGTTTGGATGCTGGAAAGCCAGTCCAAGTCACATGAAAACATTTCTGTTTGACAATGAACCCAGGCCCATGTTTTGGTTACAAGCACAAACTCTTCATCTCATTTGGGAACATCAAGCGTCATCTTTCATACCTTGGTTATGCCTTCTCCAAGAACAGGCTGGTTGGTTGCAAATGGTCCATTCCTCTCTGTCCTGCTGCACCTCTGCCCGCTGCTGACTCACAGACAGGGAGCATCCTTTCTCTCCTTTTGCTGGCTAAGAAGGATCACTGGCCGGCTCAGGTTTGCAGAGACCTCATGAGGTCACCTGGTCCAATTTCCCCTGCTCAAAAATGGCCACCTAGAGCTGGATGCCCAGGACCATGATGAGATGGCTTTTGAATATTCTCAGACATGGAGACTCCACCTGCATGGGAAATCTGGACCACACTCCACCAGAGAAGAGCACATTTCTGTTGCCACCCCACTATCTATATTCACCTCCCAGAGCACATTGAGGCAGGCAAGCAATGCTCTGCTGCCCTAAAATGTAGAGATCTTCCTTAAAGAGGGCACCAGTGAAAATTCCTGCAGTAGTGTTGAGTACAGGAACCCTGGCTTATGCTAGGTCTGAGGCATTCAAGTCCCGTAAGTATACATTCTTCCTTCTTTCTAGCAAGAAGACACTGAACCAGCTAGGGAAAACAGCCAATTAAACATTTCCCTGCAGGTCATAACCATAGCTAGAAATTCTTAATTAACAAGTTAAAACTCATTTATAAAAGGCTTATTAACATTTTTAGGACTGGTATACTTAGCTTGCCAACCAGAAAATAGCCTGAACACCATATGGGAGTCACCAGATTCTCCTTTTGTATTTGTCTCAGTTCATATACAGCAAGTTTCAGAAGGAAGCATCTAACCTGCTGAAAGTTTATTTATCTGAGGGTTTTTTAAAAAAATAATTAAAAGAGCTTTAAAAGCTATAGTTTATAATTTGTTTTGGAAACTATGGCAAGGTATTTACTGTCCAAGACAGTGATTTGAAGGTTTTGACTTATTTAAGGATCAATGGCTTTA
This sequence comes from Ploceus nigricollis, assembly GCA_013399945.1. NCBI lineage: Eukaryota > Metazoa > Chordata > Aves > Passeriformes > Ploceidae > Ploceus > Ploceus nigricollis. Next base: position 145,167 of record VXBC01004256.1, read on the forward strand.
TCTGATTATCAAAATGAAAGAGCAACTGGATTAAAAAATTGGACTTGTCAATCTGTCAATTCATTTCTTGAGATTAACTCAGGTGCCTTAATGTTGGAAGGAACTGATGAAGTACAATGCAGCTTTTTACCTTGGTGCCCTCTGGTTTAAATTGTAGATTTTATGAGCTGTTGCTTATGTAAGCCAACACAAACAGAAACAGCAGGCCAGAACTCAGTTTCTAACAGAGAAATGACCACATCTACCAGAAAAGCAAATTTTTCACATGATAGCAATGAAGCCCTGACCCCTTTGCTTCCACATGTGAGGTATGCAGTGCTGTCCTCCATCTGCAGACAGACAGGATTTTCATGGCATCTTCAGCTCTGCCCACCAGCAAGCACAGTGAGAACAGATGTTCTGGGTACTTCTGTTAGAGTGAAGACAAGAATTGTGGGCAGTAGAAATTAACAACACCAGCTCTGCTTTACTCTGTTGATTTTGGAATAGTGTGAATAGCAGCTATCAGCTACTGAAAAAGACAAATCTAAAAAATGGTCGGGGAAAAAGTCAATGGAAATTCTCTATTGTTCACAACCCAGACAACATGGCTTCAAAGACATAATGCTCCTTCTGTCCAGGAATAAAACCAGCCAGAAGATCCAACTCAGATGTCTTATTTTCCGTAGACACTGACTAAATGGAGCTCCAACATACTAAGGAGCAAGATCACTTCAGCAGGAATCGTGACATATTTTAATTCCAGCATGACCCATAGCAGACAATGAAATGTCTCTCCCCTACTCTTTAGTCTCAGAGCTCCAGCTCTGAGATATCAGATGCATAAGTATGTTTCATGAGCTTTATATGAATTCCAAAATTCCTTTACCGCTCCACCTCTCCATAACTCTCCCACACAGAAAGCCTGTGTCGGAGTTGTCTTGTGCCTTTTTTCAAAAGTCAGATAGGTCTGCAATATTGGAGAAAGGGGAGAAATAGACTTCAGAGAGAATGAACATGCTCTGTTGGCCTCAAGTGCTGCACCTCCTCTCCTCTCCACTTCCCACCATCCTCAGGCAGCTCAGAAAATGCAGCTTCATTCTGGCTATGAACAGTCAATAAGAAGGACCCCAGGAGGATGAAGGTGTACAGATTGCAATGACTTACATTTCATAGCTCTATCTGACCAGAATGAGAGGAGCTTCCTCAGCACTGCAGTGTTACAGAGGGTAGCTCTGAAATTAAAGGTAATGGGATAAAAGCCACACCCACCATGACCCTTCCTGCCCTGTTTGAATGAAACAAGCAACTAGTGATTAGCACAACCACCCCCAGAATGCAGGATGGTGACAGAAATAGGAGAGGTGCCCTGGGCTGTGCAGAGAGAACAGCTTGTCTCCACAGGGATAAGCAGAGCGCAGTGAACTGCCTTCCCTGAGGAGGCCAAGCCAACAAAGCTGAGTGTGCCAGGGCTCAATCTGTAAGTGCTGTGTGGTGGAATGACCCTTTTTAGTCCACAGCATCACCCCCTCTGCTGACTGTCAGCATCTGTCCCACCCCTGATTTGGCTACTGCTTTCAGAGTCTCTCCACAGGCTGGAAATGTTCAGGACTTCCTTGCCATCCGCCATACGAGAACATGTTTGCATCAAGTTCCCAGGGCGTGAAACACGCTGAGATCATTACCCAGCCCTGCTGTGAGAGGCAGATGGTTTGCACTGAATCTGGCTGATAGGCTGCTAGTCACACCTTTCCCTGCCCATGCCAGGTGAAGGGCCTGAGGAAGGACTGCTCACAAAGCCAGGCTGTCATGGCACCACTCTCCCACGGAACGTACACACACACACACACACACAAGGACAGGTGACAGATCTGTGTGCGCAGGCACAGTCACTGACCTTTGTAACAGAACATCAGAGCTGCAAAGGTGAATGAATTTTTATTTTGATTTAGATTTTGAAATTAATTCATACAAGGAAAAGAAGGAACTCTGCTAATGTCAATGGAGCACAGCAGGACCTGAGGGGCTGTATTCTGTTGTGATGTGGTGGTATCTGACTTATTTAAAGGGTCTCAAACACTAGTGCAGGTTTCTCCACTACTGTTCTTCTCCTAAACAGTTCTTCCATTCCATCCAAGTCTGTGTGAGAGGGGGAAGAGTCAGTATTATTGTAACTGAACAATTTAATCTGTTGCTTAGATTTTTTTAAACTCACCTTCCACCTGAAAGAAATCACAACCTATAATTAAAAAAAGAAACAAACCAACCCCTAAAAAGATACACTAGAAGAACCTCTACAACCATTATATAGAGGAACATTGGGCTACTGGGGACAATAGTAGATGCATCAGAGAGCCAGGGACAAAGAAACTGAAGCACAGGGTGGAAGGGACAAGCTTACAGCCTCAAAAACAAGATGAAAGTTAACAACACATGTTGCTCTCACAGGGGCCTTTTCTGAACCATTTCATACCATTCTGACTCCAAGTGCTGTGCTACCCTGTGGTCAAACTTTGCCCTTTGTTAACATGCTTTGTGCCTTGCAAGTTGTTATCTGGTGGTTGTTTGATGACATCAATTCATAGCCTGATTTTTTCTCTTAAGATCAACCTCCCCTGATTTCCTTCTAAAATGTAACAGGCTGTTGCCTGACTAGGAAAACTAAAGAAACTCGGTTACACAACAATTTCTTTACTTGCCCTTCAATACCCCTCCTAGAATACCACTGTCAGGAAGGAGAAAGCATTGCTCAGACCTGGAGTGCATGGTACAATTTGCAGGCAGCTGCCATGCAAACCCCAGCTTGCCTGAATTCTGCTCATCCTTTCTACAGTGGGACACTCATTTGTGTCTTTTCTACTCTAACGCTGTGTTTTTTAGTGAACCCTGAAATATGGCATCCTAATTATCTTTCAAAAAGAGCTCTAAAATTGTCTTGTATCAGACAACAAAAACGTACATCAAGGGGAAATGGACAGATTCACTGTCACATAAGCCTCCTGTCCCTCTGCAACCAAACTGTGTCATGGAGGGAGGATCTGCACTCTAATTGTTATCTCATGACACACTTCCATGTTTCCACATGCTGCTGAAAACATGCTGTCATTTTCCTGACACACAGGAAAATGAGGTGCTTCAAAGTAGTACTTACCTCACAGCTAAGCGGGGCAAATCAGTGGCATTCTGGCATTCACCTGCATTCCCTCAAAGATGAGGGAAGAGTGTAAGAGCATTTAAGTCTAGAAATCTGAACAATACTGAACAACTGAAACTTCATGGGCTTTTGTGCACATGCCTAAAAAACTGGAAGATATTAGTGAGAGGTTTCCCAGGGCCACCTTTTCTCTCTCCTTCCCCACCACGCATACATCAAGACACAGCCTCTGAATTAAAGTCCTCTTCTACTCACCTGAAGCTATTAAAATGCATGTTTTGCATTCCTAATTAGACTCATTAGATACAGATGTGCTTCTTTCAAGCCCAATCATGCATTTACAAGGGTCACCCAACCAGTCCTCCATAGAAATTAAAGCATGGCTCCATTTTTGGAAATCAGTTCTAAAAATATTATTGCAGAATCCACAAATCTTAATGGCCTAGATAAGCACACTCCACTTAAGTCCTCTAGGAACATCTTCCTGGTGAGCAGTGTGCAATGGAACCCTGTGGCAGAATCCTTTCCTACACCCAGAACTGAACTGTTGAGTGCTTTTAAAGACTCACAGCCATTTTGTGGCAAACAGGGAACTGGCAGTGTCAGAGACTGCGTGATCTGACCTGCACCACTTCAACTACAAGTGATGCTACATGAAGCATGATGATGACCATCCAGGCCTGGAATGTGCTGCTCTTATAAAAGGAGCATCTTCCCACCATGGCAGGTGAGAGCTACCCCAGTCAGAAAACTGGAAGAACACCACTACCATGAGTCGGGATCATTCTCTGCTTGAAGTTTTGGGAAGACAAAATCATTCTCTGTAGTTTGGAATTCCAGCTCTTTACGCCCAGTTCTCCTCCTTATTTGCTCTGTACTACCCACTCAAAGTTTTTAATTCTTACAGAGAAAATCCAGGAAGGCCTCACTTCCTCAGATCAACAAGCCTTTGAATCATGGATGTGTTACTGGTAAAAATTTGCTGACTCCACAAGAGAGGCTCCTTGGAAAAACATGCCTGCCCCTATGCACAGTTGTGACCCTTTCCCCCTAGCTTCACACAGGGCATTGTACTGCGTCTATGGTGGTGCTAAGAGAAGGATTGTCAGCCTCAGATTCCCCCCAAATTCCAGCCTATCCTACCAGCACTGCAGTAAGCCAGGACTGAATAACTTTATGGCTCAAGATTAGGATCAAAGATATTGAATGAAGACACTACAATACAAGGTAGACACTACTACAACAATACAATGATTGCTGGTCCATGGACAGCTAATTCTGGAAGGAAAATTTATTCTCCTTTTTGTAGTGATTCCATGAACAGACATTATTTTATAGTGAGAAAAAACACAGCCATGTTGGAACAGTTGAGTCTTTATCAAAGAGTTTTATGAAACAGCAAGTAGTGCAAATACACATTTGCAGAAACAGAAACTCAATCAAGAGAACATGCTGAAATAGAATGCTCCATAAGCTTTACAGAACAATAGACTGGAGACTAAGTTGTACTGTACTGATCAGAAGAGTATGAAGGCACAAGGCTTCACCAGGGTAGAATGACCTGTTACACAGAAACGGCAAGGGAAAACACATCTCTGCTCCCTCTAGTATATTCTTTGCAGCACTGGTTTTCATTGCTTTGAATTGCAAGGTAAAGATAGAAGGATGAGTTTAAGTGATTTATACCCCTATTAACATCAGTGACTTAAAAATAAAATCAGCAAGCATGGAACATAAATTTAAGTCATTAACTTTCCATTTATACATTAGTTTTTACTGTGATGACTGGTCTTTCTTCATTTTTCAGACAAGGTTAACTTTCACTTTGCCACTAAATCTAGACTTACAGTTACTATTTCTGCTACTGGTATCAGTCTGCAAAGAAAAGTAATCATCCATTGTTATGTTTTCCAGACTCTGGTGTCACAATAACATGAATCTGATATCCCACTCCCCCAGTTCCTACTCTGCTACTGAAACTATGGAACAGAAATTGGAGGTATAGTGCACAAATACAGCTTTTAAAAAGCAATAAAAAACAAGCCTTAAAAATCCCGCACATGTAAGATTATAAATCCATTTTGAAGCAGTATTTTGTAAAATTCATCAGATTTCTGACCACAAATCAACAAGATTTCAGAAACAGGTCTCTGCCTCAGTCCTCTTTCATGGGTTGATCTGAAAAAAAAAGCTTTCTTCCCTTATTGTCTCAATTTCCCTATTGTGAAATTATTATTAGTAAACTGAAAATCTTTCTCATGCCCCTGAAGTGAATTACCAAAAAAGCTGTGGTTTTGCATGTCAAATCTAGGCACCATGCATTCATCCAGTGGCTTGTGCAGTTTGCTAGTTGGACCATAAAGTGTGGATATCCCTGGTTCTCTGAATGTTATCTTTATACAGTAGAAAGTTTCTTTCACTCAGGTTGAAATATTTGTCTCAAATCTTTAAAATAGCTAATCACATGTTTAAAATTGAATTCAATCATGTTAGCCAGCAAATTGCCTGGCAAATTCCATGTGATTACCTGTTACCTGACAGACATCACTGGGCAGAGACTGCAGCAATGAGCAACAGTATCATAATCCAAATTTCAAACTCAAGCATCTCTCTCTCTTTCTTCTTAAAAAGCATGTGTAGTAACCACTACATTCCCTAATTTTGTAGTAGTATTCCCAGAAACTTTCTTTGCACTTCGATATCAAAGTGTTTCTCTGTTCAACTGTCTTTCACACAAGAACTTCCAACGTGGCTGGTTTAAAGAAAAAGAAAAGTTGGAAACTGTCAAGAAAATTGGCTAACAACTAATCAGACACTTTTGAAGCCTCTCTATTTGTTTCCAGGGAGCAGAAGTGTGTGCTGTTCAGACTGGTACAGGACACTTCTATATACATCTAACCAGATCCTGCTCTACTCCAGAAGCAGAAGTAATACTGTTTATTCAAAAAAGAGGTAAAAACAGTTCGCAGTCTTCAGTGTTTGTACAAAAAACAACACTTTCTGTTTTTCAATTCTGCTCTGCTGACAACCAGGTGTTTAGAAATGCACTGCAGAACAGGCAAGTCTCAGGAAACCAGAGTCTTTAATGCTTTAAGTGATTAAATGAGTGACTTACCTCCCCATGAATGTGTCAACAAGAATTTCTCAAAGTGTAATTTAAAATAAGATGGCCAATAAAGCTGGAAGTTGCTCGAATTTGAAGGCATTTTTTTATGGTGCAATTGCTTTTGGTTCCTAACGTATTGATTTCTATACCTGTACTGTGAAGGGGCCAGTCTGGACTGTGTAACCCAGCTTATAGGGACAGGAAAATCAGAGCAGGATGCAGAGGCCTCTCTCTCTGAAAATTCTGAAAAGGGAGGTAAATTTATGTTGAATTGTTTAGAAAAAGAAGTTTGTGCTGAGAGGACCACCCAAAGTGTTGTATTTAATATTCCCTAAAATGCTCACTCCATTTCACCAGATTTTAGTGGCAGATTTGTGTCTACCAAGGTTTCAGAAACTCTGACCTTAGAAAAGATTTGACTTTTATGGGCTGTGGCTTTCTATCAGAAGCCTTGTTAGAAGTCAGTGGCCTCTGGCACTTCTTTATCAGTGCTACTGCTGCCTAATTACAGCCTAATTGCTGTTTCCCATCCCACCGTACACCCTACAAGCCTGTGGCTCCCTCTTCTGTGTGTGTCTGATGAATGGGCTGTTGATTTGCAGCTCTCCAGGGTCTCTTTCCCTCTGCTCTGCCGCACAAGTAGCCTGTGTCACATCTCAGGTAGTCCCATGACCTGTGTGCTGGTATCTGCTGTCACCAGGTACAGTCTGTCACAGAAAAACACCCTCACAAGCCTCTGCGGGGAAACTGCAATCTCCTTAGCTGCTTCACCTCCAGTCTCTTGCAGACATACACAAAGCCTGGTGGCTCTCACACCAAGGACAGAAGCCTCTAATTGCACACAAGCACACTCGGATTTATCCCAGTATTTGAAGTAAGATCTGACCCTATGGCAACCTGAAGTAATGTTCCTGGGGGAACAGCAGCAGAAGGACTGACAGCAAGAAGGTAGCTTAGGACAGGCACCTTTTGTGATACCTTTGAAAGCAAAGTAGCTGATCTGCAGAACCATCATGCAAAATAGCGGCATCTTAATCAATCTTAATCTCAACCAAACCCACTCCCAGGGCAGAAAAATCTCAACTCTCTGCTGAGCACAGTTGCATGGATGTCCAGGAATAAAAAAGCTGCGTCATGGAGTCAAGCTTTACACATTGGCCAGGAAATGACACTGCATGTTCAGTCCTTTCAGGCTACTTGTCCTGAGAAACAAAATCCTGCATTGCAGCTCTAAGCCAGCACTAAGGCACATCCATACTACAATGAATTGGCACCAACTTTTTAGATACTTTTTTTCCATACAAGATGCTGACACAGTAATGGTCTAGCAGAGACTTGTATTTTAGCTCATGTATTTACTACATTTGCTATTTCTGTCCTGAAACAAATACTTATTAGAAAAAAGATCCCAAGTAGTTTCTCCTCCAAACCCAGTCCTACACAATCATCTGGCAAAATATTAAATCACTGTTTGCCCTCCCATTGACTTTCTTATTTTGTAGACACAGTCAAGGCATATAGGTAATTTAAAACTCTGATCTGATGGCTTTCAGGGGGCCACTGCTGAACTCTTCCATTGTTTTCAGTTTTTTTCAGAGCCCAATACACCATGGCTGTATAGGAGTCATAGAAAACACCAAAACCATCTGAAAAATGTTTACTGAGTCAAATTATTTCAAGAAAAAACAGGACAAATACCAGAGGCCAATCCACACAGCTTGCTCATTTTCCCTACAGCTGCAGGATGCAAAAAATCCTCCTCTGGAAACACCTTTCAGATAGTTTATAAGAGGAAACATGGCAGCATAGCTGGCAATCCTGCTAATCTGCAAAAGCTCTACAGACTGCCCCCGGTAATCACTGCCTTGAACAAATAAGAAAGATGCACAGCTCTATACAATATGCAGTAGCACTTAGAATTTGTTTGGAAATCTAATTACAGTTTAGTTCAGCAAGTAACTGTAAAGGGAAATCACATTTTCTCCCCTAGTTCTTAAGCAAAGCCACTTGTAGTCAGGTTTCCACACTGCAACTCCTGTAGTTACCTACAAAACACATCCTTTAGGACACATAAAACTGCAGCCAAATAAGTGAATATCAAATAATCTCCCTCCTGGCTCTCTCTCCACAAGTAACCTGTCCAGAAGCAGCTGGAATTTGTTAGAAAATGAAGACACAAGTCCAAGAGGCAATACAACCTCTTCATAACCAGCATGTAACTCTTGGATAGCTTAGAGGCAAATCTCTTTCAAGTGGTTAAAACATTTTCAGTGCTCTGAGGGTACTATCTGAGTTAGTATAGTGCAACTGAAAGACAAATCCACTTAGCTTTAAACAAGTTACCTGACGTATATTTTCATCAAAAAAGCACAAAGGTCACTGAAAGCTAAATGACCTGGCTTTTGGGGTGGTCAGCGCAGTCCTGGAAGGCTCCATGCTGGCATGTCTGGACCAAGATGCTCAGCTTAACATTAATTCAGGCATCTCTACATTATGCTGGAGTCTTGTTGTGGTTACAGGACAGATGCACTCTCAGATATTCCTGGACATGGAGAAGAGCACCATATCCCCATTCACTTTCTCATGTGGTTGTAACAGCCACCACCAGAAACCAACAGATCACATCATATTGCACACTGGACAGGAGGTTCCTTCCAGGAAAGAGACTTAAGAAATCCACAAAAATAAAATGATATGAGCTCATAATGAAAGAAATAGTTCTATCCCAGATAGCTAAAGGACATGGACAAATCATTCTGTTTTAAGAGAGAAATTGTTATAGAAATAATTTTTGTTTCTGGTAAAGGCATATTCATATACTTCTTGCCTATATAAAAGTTAAAGAATTTCAGAACTGTAGGTCCTGTATCAAGTTAGCTTGTAACAACACCCTGTCTGCAGGAACAAGAGGACTGCTGCTCAGGGAGAACAGAGGATGTGGACCTCACACTTGCAAAAGGCTCTTTCTAGCCCATGTTGGCTGCTGCCCACCATGACTTCAGCAAGAACAACCAGAGGCTAGAAAGATAAAAATCAATGCTGCATGGTTACATTAGAGATCATTTCTGGAACATAAGTGTCTACCTCTCGGGAGCTGTAAGGTTGCCTACACTGTTTCATTGTCAGAATAGAAATAATTTTTCTTTGAGTTTTTTCATTGGAGAATTCCCACTGCTTCTAGGAGAGTCATGAGCTGCCGAGCTCCAGTGGCAAGTTCACATGAACAGTTTATTAATTTAGTCTTATTTTGCCCTCATCTGCACTGGTTCTTAGGAGATGGCCAATACCTCCACAGGGAGACCTGCCAGAACCTCAGAGAAACTGCTGAAATGTGAAACCCAAATCCATGTTTCACCCTTTAAAACAGAAGATGGGCATTCTGTGATTCCAATGCATTTGTTCCTGACCACCCCAGGAAGCAAAGGAAAGACAAACTTAAACAGAAAACTTCTTCCACAATGGAAACACGTTTAAAAAATAATCAATTGAGAACAGACATCAAAATCCCTGATCTTGTTAGCATTGCTTCAATGTCCTCAAAGGGCTGTCAGAACTCTCTTCATCTATGGGAAGAAACCTTGTTTGTACCAGAAAGACAATGGAAACATTAAATATAATTCAGTGAGTTTACAACATGTTGGTTGCCCATAGCAATAAAAGGGCAGTATTGCCAGACTCTGCTTAAATGAGACTGCAATTTTAATCAATATTAACTGAGTGCACATCCAACCAGATGTTTATTCTTGACACAGAGCTGACATTTATGTACAACTATCAGGTTCAAAAGCTATTTTCTAACATCCAAACCTGAGAATACTTAAAGATACAGTGGTACAGCACCAAAAAATTATTCTGTTCTTAATCAACACTGCACATAGAAAGTTTAAACCTTACAAAGAACAACCTAGAGGAGCATGAGACTCCTTCCTAGAAGTCTGGACAAAAAGTCTCTTGTCTTGACCAGAAATTTTTACTGATTTTGGCTCATCAGGATGTTTCTGTGACTCTTATCCACATTCCACATACTTTGGGACAGAATTGAACTCCTTCAGCACCAGTTGTCCAGGTTCATCCCTTTTTCAGAAGCTCTTTAGTAGAGAGGTTCACAGACAGAACAGCCTCAAACAACTTGGAGAATAAGGATTTTGCACTGATTTTACAACTCATCCCTTCAGCAGACCATTGTGGACGGAGCTTTGGCACAATTTTTAGCTTAAACAGGGAACCACAGAATATTCGGAGTTGGAAGGAACCTTTAGGGATCATTGAGTCCAGCTCTTACTGCTACGTGTATACCTGCCATGTCAAAACAGCAGAACAACAGCTTGCAGGAAAGCTTTGCCTTGCATGCCGCCCTGAAGTATTTGAAGTACTCCAGTGTACCCAAACTTGTCAGAGGCCTGCAGGTAGCAAAGGAACCACCACACAGGCCTCCCACCATCTGCTGGATAATTAGCCAGATGGCAAGCCTGCGACAAATCCACCCATGAGGCAGTCCATGTTCCTGTTCCCTGAACCTTGTAATGCAGCTTAGTTTCTCCAATCTAAATACCAATCTCTGAAAGCTGCTGTATCTCTAGCCCATTTTCTAGATAACATTAAGTATCCAGAAGGGAGCTGTTTGCATTAAAAATAGGATGTGTCACATTAAGCCATTGGCACATTCTATAAAAGCCGGGGAAAATATTTTTAAAAAAGCACTCTAAACAATATTGGTTGTTGTTCTTGCTACGTCTGTAATTCAAGGGGCATTCAGCACAATAAAGGTTGCCCTGTGGCTGAGCTCTAGTGAGAAAAGTCCATGCTCAGCACCATAAACATTGCTAAATCTATAGAAATCCTTGCCCAGGTTATGAGATGGAGATAAGGACTTCTAAAAGCAACTCCTCTGGCAAATAGAAGGACTCCTTGCCAGCTGCTTCACCAGCAACTTTTAACCCAGCTTTAAACCATAGGTTTGTTATCAAAAGCTTTAGCTCAGGAGTCCCACAGTGTGCAGTATTAATTCAGCTGATGCTGAGGCTGGTTGGTGCCCTGTCCTGTGATATCTCCTGGCATGTATTATCACAAAGTCACCTCTGACTGTAACATTCAACACTGTGACCATACAACTTGCTGTGGAACAAGTAACAGAAGCACACAACAGTGCTGCATCAGGAGCAAGGCAGCTAAGTTTGCAAATTTTTGTAAACTGAGCTTAAACACATGCTGAAGATGTTACAAACCAGCCACTGTACTGTACATGTACAAACTGTTTTTCCTTAAATTGAAATGTCTGTGCACTATTACTGCCAGCCAATGCACTGTGAAACCCTTTCTGTTTTACCAGAGCAATGTCATGCAATGTTACTTTTAGATACTTTCACTGACACTTAGAGCTCTAACATTTCACCTACTACAAGTACTTCTGGAAGGGAAACATCTAGTAGCCAACAAAAGCTTGTTGCAGTACCAAAGCCAGCATCTGAGGAAAAACCAGAGTGATGACCAGCATCTCAAGGAGTTATCAGAAGTTATTGCAATAACTCAAAGCAACATAAAAGAGTAATTTTTTTCCGTACTGGCAGCTGTAAGAATCTCAATCATTCCATCATACCAACCTGATAATAATAATAAGGCAAGTTTCAAGGAAGGATGTTGCTCTTCTCATAAACCTACCAGCTGAGGTTTGGAACAAAACAAAAAGGTAAAGGTTTCTCATTTATTTTTTATTTCTTGACTTCAGAGGCATGAGGGAAAGAAAACTAGAGAGAAAAGTTGAAAGAAAAACATCTATTCAACATCAAATCATTCTATCTAGTGGTAAAATTCTATCAACACCATAGAGGAGAGACCCCTGTAAAAAAACAGTGGTAAAGGCAGGAGTTACTCAGAGTAACATAAAACAATACCAAGGCTAGGAGAGTTGGTAATTCATGGTTTTTAGCCCTTCACGGAGCACAACTTAGTGATGCAAGACAGGACAGAGACCAGCCTCAATAACAAGCAAAATGCCTTCCACCTCCTTGCTCAAAGGTATGTAGCCCTTTGAAATGGCTTGGGGTTTTGGTTGTTTGGTTTGGGTTTTTCAAGGTATACAAAGAGACTGATACAGATCTTCTGTATACAGGGGGACATGCAGATTTATCAGCAGCTTACTAGCTTTGTGAAACAGAAATCATGCTGTATTTCAGCCAGACCTGCACCTGTGGCGGAGTAAAGCAATACCAAAACATCCACTGACCTGGAGGTACCAGCTCGTTAAGAATCCTTAAGATGTTTTTCTCTCTCTTCCCCTCCATCACTGATGCTGAGATTTCAGGAACCAATCCTTCCATCCCAGAAGATAGCTCTATTCTCAATTCAGAGATTTTTGATATGCACTCATTGCTTAGGACACCTCTCTGCCCTAAATAAAGTTTTTGCTCTTTTTTGATACAAATCCAGTTGAGTTTCAGAGCAGGAACTCTAATCAGGAAATATTAATTAGGCTGAAATAGCTAGACATAGCTGGTGGTTTTCCAGGTGATCTGCCAAACCGAAGGAGGGCCAGGTTTACAGAGCCACTTATTTCACTCCACCAAGCAGTAAAAGAATTTTTAAATAAACCTCAGTGGTTTTTAAGTCCTTTCCCCACCCTAATTTAGAGGAATTACCAAGATATGTGTAAATATTAACAAGTAGAAACTGGACATACTCAGGAACTGCTAAATCATAGAGTCATCATAGGTTCATAGAACGGCCTGGGTTGGAAGGGACCTCAGAGATCATCTTGTTCCAACCCCCCTGCCCTGGGCAGGGAAACCTCCCACTAGACCAGCTGCTCAGAGCCCCATGCAACCTGGTCTTGAACACTTCCAGGGATGGGATATCCACAATTTCTCTGGACAACCTGTTCTAGTACCTCCCCACCCTCACAGCAAAGAATTTATTCCTAATATCTAATCTAAACTTACTCTCTTTCAATTTGAAGCCATTCATCCTTGTCCTGTCACCACATGCCCTTGTAAGAAGCTCCCCTCTGTCTTCCTTGAAGGCTCCCTTTAGGTACTGGAAGGCTGCAATTAGGTCATCTCAAGCCTTCTCTTCTCCAGACTGAACAATTCCAGTTCTCCTAGCCTGTTCTTGTACTAGAGATGCAACAACTCCTCTTTTTAAATTTTTATACTTCCAGGGTTGTTTATTTTTTAAAAAAGTTTCTGCAAGACAAAAGCAAGTAGTTTCAAAATAACTTCAGAAGACATCCATCTGGTCCTTCCAGCCCTTAAGAAGTGTCTAACTTGAATTGTTGACACCATTTAGGAGAAGTCCTACCCATATATAGTTTCTACCCCATCAAGGCCATGTCTGTTAGGTCTGTCTCTTGCCCACTGAAGGAGATTGTACATTCCACCGGCACTCAAGTGACCACAGCACAGTCCCATCCTTCAGAGAGGAACCTTCCAAAATTAACCAAGCAGCTCTGGCTTAGTGCTGTGTGTGCTCACCATCTAAGCACTGCCTGCACCATCTGATGCATAGTGAGACTCGAGTTCAGGCAGTGTTTGCTTACAATAGACTTTGGCTGTGGGCAAACACTTGAGGCATTAACTCGAGGTCATGTTGACAAATACAGCAAAACTTGGAAACTCAGGGAAGAATGACAATAGATTTTGAAAAATCTGACCCAGCAATACAAAATGGCAACCAACAGAACTAATGGAGGATGGACTGAGTAAAGGATGGTATTTCCACATGCGTAACAATATTTTGAAGTTGATTTTGGTTGACAGTGACAGATCCATAACGACATTCACTATGCACTGCAATACAGGATGGGCAGCACTACAATGTGCCAGGGAAGCATCCCTGTGTTTGAAGAACAGGCATAGATCCCTCTAAAAACTGATTAGTCACATCATGTTTGTTAACCCAAAAAAAAAAAGGCTGAATGAGGACTGCTGAAATTACCAAGGTACTCATTTGGAAGTGACCACCATTAAATTTCATATGATTTACCAGTTAAGCTGAATGTTATGTTTTTATTACCACTGGCAATCAGTAGAATTAAATCCCATGCCCGAGTAATGTCCCAGGAAGAGCGCTTCTATTTCTGCATAATAAAAAGAATGAACTGACTTCAGCCCTGAAAAATTAAAGGATTTGTCATGTTTATCAATTAAGACCACAGCCTGAAGTACAGCTGCAGACTTCTAAGAGAAAGTTCTTCAGTCCTGTTAAACCAAAAGAACAAGTTTGCAATATCAAGGGGATAAAAACTCAGCAAGGGTTTAATACACTTCAGAATGTCAAGCTTCGAGTGGTATTTAGCAGACCTGCTTCATCCAGGCCTCCTGGCTCTCTGTGTGTCAGCATGAACATGTTATCACTGTTGCAACTGACTGCTGGCAATTCCCTGTGAAGTTAATGAGTTCTGAATTTATGCAAAGTCTCCCAGTTGGTGCTTCCGCAAAATCTTCCAACAGAGATACCAAGGCAGGATACCTGTGGTAAAAGCATCTAGCTTTCTCCCAGTTATTAATTAGTATAGCAAGCCAGACTTCAGTGGCCATTTGAAAATCTTTCAAAACACATAATCGACTGGCCTAGAAAAAAAGAGTTGACAAAAATGCATCACAACCCTGTTTTGAGGTCCTACATATCTATTGAAAAAACTTTATGACATATTCCTATAATCCGATGACTCTTTCACAAAAGACAAATCAGAAACCAGAAATAAAATGCTTGATCCTCAAAGCAATTAGGATTTGCAAAAGGCTGTCAGGACCTTGTGCAATCAAGTAAATCTGCAACGACAGAATAACGTCACAGCTTTTTTACAGAATTATCCATGGTCATTCAGAATCACAGCCCCTGTCAAATATCCATGGCTTAATAAGAAGGAGGAAATTAAGTGAGCTACCATCAAACACACACCTCTTATGCCAGTAAAAGAACCTTGTGCTTCTCTAGCCAGGTCCTAGGACATTAGCCACCGTGCTTCCTGAAAACCAGCACTGCTACGCACATTGTACTAAATATTGATTCAAGGGCTAATCATTTGCATAAGCAAGGGGAAACTTTGGGACTATTGGAGTCGGTACAATGAAATACTGGTTTTCAGATCATAATTGAAGAGAGAGATGGCAAATACATTCTCCATCTCATATGGAGACCCAACAACCAGGGTCCCACTCACTGAAAAGAGTAAAAATGTGCACCTAATTCACCCATTTGTTAAATCAAGCACAACTTATGAAACTAAGCAGAAAGCACCGCTCCTCTAAAAGTCAGTACAGAAGCACCTCTAATCTTCTAAGTGCTAGCTGTTAACCTCATGGGACAAACTTTTCTTACTGGGTTGGACTCTATGTGAAGGAATTTTTTCCCAAAATTCAGGGATTAATCTTTGAGAATTCAGTGTTGCAAATATAAAACCTTAGAGTTAATAAAAGCTCATATCTGACATTTCCCACTCCAGCATAGGGGAACTTTTCTGCAGAAAGCATGAATTATAAATTCTATGTAGCTACATAATTCAAATAAAATATTCTCCCATAACCAGATAATTGCTTTATAATAATTCTTACATGCACAGCATGGATCATCTCAGCTATCTTCACAATCACTTTGCCCTAATTTTTGCAAGAAGTACAAGAAATTCTTTTCACAGAACTGCTTTTGTTATGCTTTCTAGGGTACATCCACCAAAGGGTTTGGCTCTGCTGGGAATGATGAAAACAAGGTGCAGTATGACATTTTATTTCATCAGAGCAGCAGAGGAATGGCTAATGTTTTGCAGAATTCTAGACTATATCTTCAGGTTTTGTATTAGCATCCTGAATGCTGTAAGTGGCAACTCCTGCTGCTTAAATCTCAGTACATATGTGTCACAACATATTTTCAAGAAGAGCTGGACTTGCTCTAACTCCTTTAACAATACCCATTTCCCTCTAATTGCAGTGATCAAACCTGGAAGCTGATCTGACTTTTGACACACACATTAACAGAAATGGAATCAGAAGCCAGCAGTTTCTCCTTGGCTTATCAACTGCCAAGAACCCAATGTGAAGTTTTTACACGCTTTTACACGCTCCGGTGGGCTAGGTGACCTCCATCCTCAGAGCCTGTGAACATGCTGCTCCTGTTACTATTCTCAGAACTGCAATTCCCTTTTTTTCCCCCCTTAAATAAAGGGAAATTTAAGATTAGAGATCTAGACAAACCCACTGGCCCAAAAGAGATTGGTAGGGGCAGAGAGGAATGGTTAAGTCTTTCCCTGGACTACAACACAAGTTTCCTGCAAGATCCTTTGAGGTTTTAGAATTCTAGGCTTAAAAAAGAAAGCTTTTTCTGCTGTTTTCATATCACATGGATCCTATGAAAGCCCTATTACACACTTCCATTCCCATCCTATCCACATATCCTCCAGTTTTTCTCAAGGGATATCATGCTTGGCTTTCTCTTGTTCCACATATATTCCAGAGACAGATGCTATGAGAAACAAGGTTCAAGTATGGTGCATTGCCTTGTGCTTTCAAAATAATTCCACATTCACTACCACTAGGGCTCAATGCCACAACTAAAAAGGCACCAGATAATTTTGATGATGCAGGCTGTACTTACACTAATCTATCTTGCCTCTGGAAAAAAAGATGTCCCACAGAAACATTAGTGGAAGTATTGCTGCAGAGGGGAGGCTGTGCAGTAAGAGCTCGTCCCTGTACTGACACGGGAGCACTGCACATTTCTCTGCACACCTCAGGCCCTTGCTCCAAACTAGTGAAGTCTGGAAGGCTGTGTAGTAATGCACGTTCTGCTAANGTTGAACCTTCACTAGTTCTGTTCCATCACCATGATTGCCCGTTTCTAAGCATTGACTGACAAAGCAGTGACTGCACAATCTGTATGTGGTGCTCAGCTGGAGAGTCTGCTCTGACCATCACAGACAGTGTATTTTTCATTTGCATCACATGCATGTTGTTGGGAAAAAAGTCATGCTTTTATACAGAGAAGTATATTGGTTTCAGACATGTCAGTCACAAGATTCTACCAGACGAAAGGTTTGCAATGCCATCTCTGGTTAGGAACATTCCTATTAATTTTTTCATTTCAATTAACAGCATGCATCCTGTGCAATGCACAACTCCTTGTTTCTCTCTCCCATTTCTCAGGTCAGTCTGCTCAAACAGCTCCTTTGATGTTCAGGTTCTGCAAACTTCAGAAATTTAAATAGTTGTCTTTTATTGCACATTAAGGTACTTGCAACAATTGACAATGAAACAAGTTTGATATTAGAAATTAGGCCCTATAATCGAATTACTACCAATGAGGATAAGACCATGAGAATTAAAATTATAAGTACTTTCCTCTTCTATTTTAAACACTACAGGTAAAAGCCTTTTTAATCAGAGATTTCTAACCAAGCATCCCCAGGCGCTTTCCTGTAGTTCAGCTCTTAACCTGTATTGGTGCATATTCCTCACTAGATGCAGGGTTCTACACTTGGCTTTGTTGAACTTCATGATTTTGTTTGAATCCCCTTACTTTCTCTTCTCTAACAGATATTAGACCTTCTGCTTCAACCAACTCCAATAAATTGCCTTCCTAGAACTAGCTGGCTCAAAACGTGGTAAGTCCCATCTGCCTCCCTTGCCCTATGATTAGTCTGCTGTGAGCCTGGTACATTAGCCAAAGAGTGAAACAGGAACAGTTCACTGTCTGGGGACATGACTTAAGTAATACTACCAAAAGAGCTTAGGCAAGTGTAAATGAATCTCTTCTGAATTTACAAATGTGGGTCTAACCAACAGGTCCTTTTCAATACTGCAATACACTGCCAATGTGCTCTTATGCAGGGACTGCAGTACTTCCTCACTTAAAGGGAAAAAGCAACAGTTTCTTAAGTCTGAGAACACCACCACAGAGGTGAGCACAGAAACTCAAAAAATGTCAAATTACCATAGTTAACTATGCAAAAAATGTGAAATGATGAACTGATGAAGACCCAGATATAACTGCATTTAAGGCAGCTAAAAATGCTTGGTCCACCAGCTAAAAAAGATCTACTAGCCTGCTGTAAGACATCTGTTTGAAAGAAAGGATCATGAGAGGCCACCACCGAAGCAGGCTATCTCATCTCAGCTAAAAAGCTCTTCCAATGCCTGTGGCAAACTTGCTGAAAAAACCAGAAATCACCATGCCCCAAATTCAGCGGGTAATAGGGAAGGAAACAATAATTAGATCAGCATAAGCAACTCTGACACTGATGCAAGAACCAAGATTGGTTTTCACCTGGGGCCACACACAAACAAAAACATGAAAAAAGAAATAACCTAGGTAAACATTTTGCTTGGATATGGATGTACTAAATCACTAACTGACATTCCCATGCAATCAGTAAAACACGCAAGAGAGAAACGATCATTAGAATATTGCTGCTCTGCCTGGCTTAGGAAAAGGATTTATTGGACTGAATGATGCAGAATCCATAAGATAGGTGCTCGTATAAATGGCAGTTGGCTCAGAAAAGAAACTGAAAAGAAACTAAGAAAAAGCAGTGTCAGACAAGCATGAGTCAAGACACCATACCATGTCCAAAGAAGAAGAATCCACGTCTGATGGTCCTGGATGCTGAACAAAACAGCAGCTCCTCAGAAAAGCTCTAACACAGACTATTCTGGAAGCATGCTGAGGAAAGAGCTGAGGTATGTTTGTTCTACCTGCTTCAGCACTGCACACAGAGTCTAAACAATGTGCTCTGGTAGGTAGATGGTGCTGGGTTACAGGAGTCACTTTGTGGCCAGTTATTTGATAGCCAACAACTTTGTTCAATGCAGTAGAAATTAGCAGGCTCAAGAAGATTAGGAGGCTCAGGAAGAATTTAAATATGTTCTAGCAATGTAACTTGTTCACAGCAGAGGCTGCATCTCCAGTAGAGAGCTTGCCACTACAGCTGGAATACCTTTCTAAGATGAAACAAACAGTACTCTCCCTTCTCCCTTCTATATAGGAAATAAGGTCTTACCCATCTTTAGAGAGCCAGGGCTCTTCTCAACAAAAGCAATGTGTGCTACCTTCAGCTTTACTAAAAATACACTTTTCTCAGTCCACAACTAAGATGACTGCGATTCACCTAGTAAAAGCAGTTGGGATGCAGCCTGAATACTCTGCACGTATTTAGAAGAGCATTTCTTTGTAAAGAAGTTTCCTGATGTGATAAAACCTTGCTATCCTGTGAATTGGTGATGGACGTGTCCAAAAGTTGAGCAGATTTGCTAGCAATTACTCTTCAAAATTAAGCAAATTTCCACCTAGAATTTCACTCACTCTGACTCAGTAATCCTCAGAGACAAACCAATGAAGCAAATGTTTGCTTCCGACTGCTTACCACAAAATGGACACCAATCCATTACACAAGATGACATTCTAAAATTCAAAGAATAATGGTTCCAACTACAAAGGCTTTGAGCTGAACTGATGGATTTACTAGTGGCAAGTGGCTGCATCACTACAATGTCAATTTTATAGTGTCAGATACAGAATAACATTGGGGGAACCTTATACTCAAAATGGGACAAGACCTCACTGAAGATGTATGGCATGTGTGAGTGTGAAGGGAAAGTGTAGACACATTTCTACAGACTGCCTATGGAAAGCGACAAATAATTGATCTACATGGAAGCTGAAAGGCAACTACTCCAGCCAAGATCTTAAAAAACAGGCACACCATCATCACTGACTGACTAGAAGCCCTGATGTTAGCCAGCTTTTAATTCTCTAGCCCTCAGATCAAACTGGTGATGGGGTCTCCCCCTCTATTCTTATCAAGTTCAGGCTTCAATTTCACCAGAAGTAAAATGTACCTCCAGACAGGTCACAGTCCTGTTGGTAAGCTGAGGGTTTTCTTGGACTGAAGGCTTGCAGAAATTAAGGCATGCCTTGTTCTCCTCCCTCACCCTGGAATTTTCCTCATCTTGTCTCTTTATAGACCTGCCACTACCTACTGGCAGAGAGAGGATATGGCTACATCAGTAGCAGAAATTGCTGTCTGAGTAGGTATTAACATTGTGCTACAGATAACAAGCTCTTGGGAATGACGGTAGAATCCCACGAGTGGACTGTGCAGATTTAATTGTTCATAGAGTTCACTGCCCCCTTTTAAGTACCTTTCTTCACTCAGAAGGAGACTTCCAAATATGACTGACAGAACAACCGTAGTCAGAACTTGTACAAAGAAGTAGAGAAGAAGGAGCAATGTTCCTGCAGAGACAGTGCCAGCCAGAATATGCTCCCATATCCTGACAGGTCATCCTCCAGATACAACAGCACATCCCTCACCAGCTTCCTTTGGGAGCATGTGCTGGATCACTGTTGGAGTTTCAGCCTGGCCTGGGGTGGTAACAAGAATGTTACTGTACCTCTGCACCTCAGGCCTGACACGGGACAGGGAAGTGACAGGACAGAATCCCAATTGACTGAAGTATTCAGGGAGGCAATCTTTAGGCTGCTGCTACAGATGACATGACAGCACATCAAAAATGTTGTACAACTAAAAGCAGCACTAGCTGAAATCAATTTTTTCAGGACCCATAGTCCTGCAACATTACAAATCTCATGTACTGTAAGCATTTACAAAACATGTAGCTGTGTAACCCCTGGGCTACATTACAATGAATATATATAAGGATGACATTTTCATTTTAGAAGCTTTTTCTTTCTAGAAAAATGAGGGATTTTTGTACCTGCACTGTAGACCTAAGGTTATATTAACATACTATTTATAAGCCCTACAGGTATAGCATTTCTTTTTGCTTTAGTTACTTTTGGTTTTCTGTTCTTCAGTTTTTCCTCATTTTACGAAGAGATCTTAGCATGCAGCACAACTATCTTAAGGTGAGATAGGCAGTATTTTGCCTATCTGCATTAGAAATAAATGCAGATTTTATAAGCATGCCAAGCACTCATACTCTCTGCTGACGAAAATTATAGTTTTTTTTTAAAAACTAAGTATGTGGTAGATAATATAATTTATTTTTATTCTCTCCTGATGTTAAAAAACAAAGCTGTACAGAAATGCATCTTCAGTACCTTCAAAATTTCTGAAAATTTTACACTTTCAGGACTGGTGCAGATTTGGCATCTCAGCTGAAGAGCCAGCAGTATCACTGTAGGATTTGGCTGAACAAAATCCTTAGTTTGGCTATCATCATCATAACTAGAGCTACCAGCCTGAGGCCCCTGCTGGCAAGGAACCAGGCCAGGCACAATGATTCAGATTGAAATATAGGAACCACCAGCCCCATTTCTCTTGAAAGAGCTCCCATTTTTCATGTGGGCTGAAAACCGGGAAACTGAAATACTGTGTTCCTGCTGTTTTCAGAAAGTGAGCCAACGTCTTAGAAGTTTGTGGCAAAGCTCCACTGAAGCTGATGCACTTTGACAGATGCGTTCTTGGGAAAAGTGGTACTGATGCCATGCAAGCAAAAGCATTTTTACTCCACTTTCATTTTTGTGCTAAGAACAGAAACTGCCTGTGTTGGTCTATGGGAGTAATGTGTGATCCAACACTGTCACCTGTCAGTCTGCCATCACGTGCCAGCCAGGGCTTGTTGCATGCTAGAGACACGGGCTAGGGAGGCATCCATGTTCCAAGAGACTCAAGATACAACCCCATTGCACTGTGCTCAGTACGTTTCATTTTAACAAAAATTCTAAGGGTTTGGCAAGAGTTTAGGTAACAGTCCAAAACACAGATTTAAAAATCACAGGGAAAGTGTGCAGTGAGACTCCAGTGCTGAAGAAAAGATGGCTCTACACACAACTACAGGGTCAGCCATTCTTATTTCAAAGGAAATTTTACTTCTTTTTTGTCTGCAACATCCTCACTGTGCAAGTTTCCCTTCATCTCTCTCTCCCTTTAATATCTACCATTGTAATAAGAATTTTATGTTAGGAAACTTTCCCAGCAAAAAACTTGTGAGAAAACAAATCATCATAACAAATGCATCATCACCAACAGACCAGGAAAAATTGACTAGTTCGAAGTTAAGACATCAAATACCAACTCCATCAGCCAAGAGAGCTACCTACCAAGTGTAAGTGCCCCAGAAATAATGAATTTCAGGCCTCATCACATCCCTCCAAACCCTGAATTGATTTTATCTGGAAATAACCCACTACCCAGCAGCCAAGGCAGAGGGACCTTTCTGTGAGTGCAGAAGGATCACAACAGGTTGAGTTGGAAATTAACAGAATCTAAGCAGAAGAGACTTCCTGCAGTTGAGCTTGCATGATGTTGATAAGGATGATGTGACACTAAACATTAGGAGTAAATAAAAAACTCTGTAAATTAGTTTCTATTAATTTGAAAAGGCAGACATTTTTAGGATAGAAGCCAAATGTGACCAATATACAAGAATAGAAATACGGATAAGAACAAATAGTTCCATTTTCATGAACAGGCAGGACATGAATGTCACCAAGTGCCAGTTATCAGCCTGTCTTCTCTTCCAGGTTGAAAACGTACAGAATTGTACCACAACATCAAAATATGCAGTGTAAGGTGTCTCTTCAAGATTTGAAACACTGGGCCTCATCCCATCTGACAACTTGATGATGTTTAACGAGGTTAAACCAGATTACCAGGTACTGTATACCATCTTGTCCATCTGCACAGAGCAACTCTGTCTCATTAAGTCTTGTGCTGAACCTCTCCTTTGGGTGTGCATCAGTTACCCAGCAGTTCTCAAAACACATTTGTAGAAGGTCACACAGAGTCAAGCCAGCCTGCCTGACTTCACAATGCTTATCCAAACAAGCTGGAAAGAGGAAGAAAATTACTACCCACCTCATTAATTTCACATCACTGCATCCAATGTGAAGCGTTGGAGGGCATATATGACAGACCTGGCCAACATGCAACCTGCAGGCCAAACACCTCTCAGCTCTGCAACAAAATCCCTATCTGACTTGTTATCAGCAGAGAGAAACTTGCAGCAACCAGAGATCCTGGCAGGCTTTGTCCGGCCTCTACTAGTTGGGTGCTGCCCTTAGCCTTGCAATGGGAAGCCAACACAGATCTTGGTGGGACAAGGCTGTCAAACAGACAATGTTCCCTAACCAGACACATTTGAGCTTTAAATAACTTAGTTTTGCAAAAAGCCATGTCAGGTTCTCTGTCCCTGGTCTGTAAATAAAGCACTGGTTTCCGTCAGGATGTACTGTCAGTAGACACCAGACATTAGTACACTATCACCCCTGCCAGACCAATTTATTAGATCAATAAATAGTGCAAGTGTCAGCAGCAGGTCTGGAGGGTGGAAGGGTTCAGAAAGGTTTCAAACTGCATTCTGAGAAAGGTATATAGCTGCTACATGCCAAAGAGAAGCCAATCTTTTAATTTTGAAGATGGGCAGACCAGGAGGCCTGTCAGATGGTTTCCAGGCAGATCAGCAGCAGTTGTCCTGGAGTTCAGTATAAAGACATCAAAAGCTAAGATGACCACTTTATCCATGCAGATGAACAGACATTCAAAAAACATGCATGCTGGTCAACAACACAAAGCTCAGGAGTTTGAGCAAACCCTAGCTTCACAAACCTCATTTCAGGACCTGTCACACACTGGCCAGCACTCAGAGGGAACAGTGCATTCCTGGGACACCCTGTTCCCATTGGAACAGAATGAAAAAATATTTCATCTAGCATATACCCTATAAATCAAGCAAGGGACCTTCTTTGTTTGCTTTTAGCAGGGAATAATGTTTAGAAACATTTATTTTTATATATAGCTTCAGCAGCAAGTCACAGTGACTTTTAGGTAGCATGTGAAAAACAAACTTTTACTTCAGCTTTCTGGATGTGGAAAAGAGTGACAGATGCATCTCTCCCTGAGACCATTGGAACTGAAAGCTTTTATACTGGGAAGAAGACAGTAAGTCCTGAGATTATAAAGTTATTCTGCACCTTTGTGCTGATTTTGACAGGGATAAAGTTCATTTTCTTCACAGTAGCTACTATGGGGCTGTGTATTGGGTTTGTGCTGAAAACAGTATTGGTAACACAGGGATGTTTTGGTTATTGCTGGGCAGCACTTGCAGAAGGCCTTTTCTGTTTCTCACCCCACCCCACCAGCCAGGAGCCTGGGGGTGTACAAGAGGTTGGGCAGGCACACAGATTGGACAGCTGACCCCAGATGACCACAGAGATATTCCATACCATATGCTCAGCATATAAAGCTAGGAAGAAGGAGGACAAGGGGGGATGTTGGGAGTGATGGTATTTGTCTTCCCAAGTATTCATCAGGTGTAATGGATCCCTCCCTTTTTCTCTGGGCATGGCTGAACACCTGCCTGCCCAAAGGAAATGGTGGATGAATTCCTTGTTTTGCTTTGCTTGTGTGCATGGTTTTAGCTTTACTTATTAAATTGTCTTCATTTCAACCCACAAGTTTTCTCACTTTTACTTGTCTGATTCCCTCCCCCATCCTGATGTGGGAGGGAACTGAACAAGTGGCTGTGAGTGATTTATTTGTTAACTGGGTTTAAACTGCAGCCTTAAAAGTACAGAATGGGAGGGAGAGTGACAGACACATGGTAATTGTAATGGCACAAAGCAGTAGTATTGGCCAGAACTGCATCACCCAAACAAATTAATATGATAAATCCCAGACTTGCAAGGATTCTTGCAAGTATCCAGTCCCTGTCTGCAAAGTACAGACCAGGAACTACAAAGCAGAAGAAACCACCAGAAATGCTGTACCAGACTTGCTACATCCTACTTCTGAGGCCATTGTCAGCATTTCCATGCCTGTGTAAAAATCCTATACACTCAGTCACAACAACTGTGCATGTAGACCCCCGAACACTCAAGACCCCCAAAACCACAAGGCTTCACTATAAGCTCCAGTAGTTAGAAAAGAACTGAAGCCCTGAAGCAGAGATTCAGAGTATTTTTTTAATGCAAGTGTTAAAGCCCTTTGTAGAAATTAGAAAATTTTCTAATCTTTGTAGAATTAGAAAATTTTCTAATTCTTCCATGTTGAAGGAAACTGTTTCCTTACTATCACTGCTGCCCAATCCACCATCATATTTTGAGACAACTGGGTTGGACCCAGAGAAGCTGTTTGGATTCTGCCTGGTTCATGTCCATGCAAACATGCATGTATCTGCAAATTCCACTCTTCCACTATTATCATGGAGTTTCTAGAAAACACTTAGGAGTATTGTTTTGTCTGGCAACAGCTTTTACACACTTGCTACTTTGACTACTATGCCTGCAATAAAACAAATAAAGATGACCATTCTTGTCACATTTGTAGAGTCTCCTATATAAAAACATCAATACACAACAATAAGTAGGGAATGCAACAAGCCCATATCAGCTTGTATGGACAGTTTTTCGCCCCACCACAGAGGTCTGAAGCCAAAGAAACAACCAACAAAAACCAAAACAAAAGAAAAACAACCAAAGCCACAACACAACGCAAACGAAGCATATTTTCAGAATTTATCAACACTCCCACAATAAGAGAAATGTTTTTCTTCCCACTGAAGGATAATTTTGAGTCTGCAGACCTTGAAGAGCTTTTCTGTTCACAAGACACTTATGGTGCTCTCAACTTCTTACAAAAACTAACTGCAACAAGGAACAACAACATAAACTCTAAATAATGTATGGTTTGATGTATTAGAAATCTCAGAAGTGCTTCAGTGCTAACACAAACCTGGAAACAACCTATCCCCACCTCCTGCCAAAAGGAACTGTGCAAGTATTTCATTGAAGTTCTTTCCACCTTCCCAAAACAATTCATATGCCTGTCTCACACAATCAGATGCCAAGATGGGAATTGCTTACTCCAGGCGCCAAAAGGAATCAACACCTTGAGCAAATGAGCTTGTTATCCAGCTTTCACTTTAATGCCAAGAAGAATTGTATTTCAACAGGTCCCAGGTTACTAATAACACACCTCCAGGCAGAGACTGAGGAACACAGGAGTAAGGGGAGGGGAACACACAAAAGAACCTCTTCCAGGTAGAAAACAGAAATGTGCAAACACATTCAAGAGTTCTGTGGCAGGCAGATGGGGCACAACGTATACACAAACAAACCTTTGGCATTGGAACAATGCAACTACAAGCTCATAAGAAGTCTTGCACTACTTGATGATGGTCTAGCACCTCCCCTGGCTGCCAGCAGCTGGCCTTCCTTCATAACTTCAAAAGCTATCAAAAGCCCGGAACCACTCTACCTCCCCACTTACACATCTGCCTGTGTAAGTGGGCAGGTAAGTCTTGTGTAAGTCCTGCGAGCCTGCAGACTTCCTTCTCTGAAAGATTCCCCAGGGTCCCATGTAGTACTGCAACCATTATGTCAGGCTCTTCAGATCTCATTAATTGAGTATAATTGTGTCTACAACGTGAAAAAACATCCTGATATGAAAAACACATGCCATGGCACGTTATGAAACCCTCACAGATTGCTTTCCTTACACAAATAATTTAATGTAAGCAAAGCTAATTTGACAGAGATGTTTCTTTGCAGAACACCTGGACTTTACACAAGATGAGCATCTCCTCACTGCAGCTTAGTGTTGAGAGCAGGCTATAAAACCATCCTCGGAAAGGTTCTGCGGCTTCACAGCGCGTGTAACTTCACACCCACCCCGTGGAGCTCTGCTGTTCCCGGGGAGCATCACTCCCCGCAGCTCCCAGCCCGGGCTGGGCACAAACACCGCACGATTCCTCCATAGAACTCACCTATCCGGTAAAAGTCAATTAAAAGCCCACCCTTCCTCAGCGCCTCCAACCGGGCTCCCCAGTCCCTCCGCCGCTTCCCCCTCGTCCCCGGGCCATTCCCGTGCCCGGCGGCGGGAGAACGCCCCGGGATGCTCCGGGAGGAGCGGTGTTTCCATCGCGGCAGAAGCGGCCCCGCCCGCCTGCCCCCGCCCGCTTCTGTTACCGACGGCGCTCGGGGACACAC
>VXBC01004256.1:172421-196913 GCA_013399945.1 Ploceus nigricollis
AGAGCTGTCATCGGTGACCGAGCGGTGGTCTCCCTGCAGCCCCGCCTTCTTTTGAATAGTCATCCGAGGGCACGACCGCTGCAACCACTTTTGTGCCCAGTCACTCCGTTCCCCGAGGCCTGCCCCGTCATTGAATATTTATGAAGCGGGAGGGGCCTCGATCACCAGGTTGAGGCCCAGCTGCTCCTTTTCCCATGACTCCGCCCCTAATTGAATAGTCATAAAGGGGCGGGGTCACCGGTCACTCCCTCTGGGCCGCGGTGCTCTGTTTGCAGCCACAGCTTGGATGTACCATTTCCTCCCTCGAGGGGAGAGCGGGGGGTTGGGGGAATGGCCGGGTCCATCCGCCGCTTCCGGCGCGTTGCCATGGCTGCCACCATCAACTTCCGGCGTGCCGGGTGGTCGCGGGATTGCAGCGAGGGTTGTCCGCTGCAGTGAGGGACGGCCATGCCCCCCAAGGCGGCCGACAAGCGCCGGCAGGTAAGGGCTTGCCGCACTCCCGTGGTGGCAGCGCCGTAGTGACGTCACCACACGCACCGTGACGTCACACCCGAATGGCGTCACTGCGGCGCCTCGCAGGAGGTGGCGGCCCACCAGAGGGAAGGTCGCTGTGCAGCCCTGGTGTGACCCTGTTATCCTCGGCTCCTCCTCTGAGCGCTTATCCCAGGTGTGACACCAGCGGTGACATCACCGTACCCCAAACCGCCACCCGTGACGTCATTGCGTGCAGCACAGATCTTTCCCTCCGGGTTTATAGAATCAAAGAATCATCAGGGCTGGAAGGGACCCCCGGAGATCACCCAGTCCAACCCCCCTGCCAAGGCAGGTCCACCTGGAGCAGGTGACACAGGAACACGTCTAGGTGGGATTGGAATGTCTCCAGAGCGGGAAATTCTACAACCTCTCTGCACAGCTGTTCCAGTGCTCTGCCACCCTCAGTGTAAAGAAGTTCTTCCTCAAGTTGAGGTGGACCTTGTTGTGTTTTAGTTTATGGACACTGTTCCTTGTCTTGTCACTGGATACCACTGAAAAGAGTCTGGCACCATCTCCTTGTCACCCACCTTTGATCTCTTTATGTGCATTAATGAAATCCCCTCTCAGTCATCTCCAGACTGAACAGGGCCAGCAGTGCATGAGGACATGCAGTCTCTCCTCATAAAAGAGATGTTTCAGACCCCAAATCATCTTTGTGGCCTCTGCTGGACCCTCTCCAGTAGCTCCTTGTTTTCCTTGTGCTGAGGAGCCCAGAAGGGGACACAGCACTCCAGATGTGCCCTCACCAGGGCTGAGTAGAGGGGCAGGATCACCTCCCTTGACCTGCTGGCCACCTGAGGCACCACAGGATATCATTGGTGGCACGGGCACGCTGTGGGCTCATAGTCACCTTGTCACCTGCCAATACACCCAGGTCCTACTGCGCAGAGCTGAGGGGTTGAAGTGATAACTTAGGTTGCCCCACAGAGCTGTAACCCACGGGGCTGGGTGTGCTGGTGGTGTCAGCTCAGCCCTTCTTGGACTTGTTGAGTCCTGGCTGCATCATATTGTGTCATGCTGTCCCTTCAGCTGCTTATGACGCCCTGAGAGTTCCGTGCCATTACACAGCTGTTCAAACCAGCCTGTCCCAAAGCTGCAGCACCCCTCACTCTGTCACCATGCTGTTCAGTCCTGTGAGACTACAAAGTCCTGAGACATTGTCAGGCCATTTCATCACACTTCCAGTATGCAACACTCCTTCCAAAGCAGATTCTAATGCGTTCAAGGTATCTCCAGCCTGCCCAAGGACCTCCCAGAGACACTGAGCACAGGATAAAATCCCTTTCCTTACAAAATTTAAGAAAATTCTTTTAGTTATACCCAGCTGTGAGTTTTGTCTCCTTCCTTTTGGATTGCTATTTTGTCTTTGCTCAGCTCAAGCAATGAGGAGGAGTCATTTGCTACTCTTCCTGGGCCTAAACCTAGTCTGCTGCTGGGTTTCTGTCTGTGAGACCTCACTCTAATCTTTTGACCTCTGTGTAGACATGTCTGCATGCATCCTCTTTTAGGATGCAAAACTCAGATTAATTTGAGTAATTCCTGGGTCTTGTATGCTACTGGAGTATCAAAGTGTTTAATTTAAAAGCAGATGGTGGCTTGGCTGATAAAACCCTTTTGTTAACATGTTTAGATCAATCCCAATGCACTTGATGTTAGGCTTGGTGGGAGGATGGTTAGCAGGCGTGTAAGCAAGAGTGAGAGGATCACTCTGACATTACTAATCCCCTAGTAAGTACTAATAAGTACCATGATATAAAGGGCTTTATAACGTTTCCAAAGGGCACAAACTCAGAATCAAAACCCATATCCAGTCCTAGATAATAAATAGATATTTAATNGAAATGGAGAGACTTCAATTGACATATTGTTTGAAAAACTTAATGTGCTGTACAGGCATTCCTTTTATTTGAAAGCTCTTGAAACATTGTAAACTGTTTAAACTCTGAGGATGTTTGAATTTTCACATAACTTTCATCACAATAACTTAAAAGACAATAATTTTAACTTGTCCTGTATTACATTTCCTATATTTGCCTTGAGTTTGTTTCACATTGCTGTTTCACATTGCTATTGCTGTTTCACATCATTTTTTCTGCTAGAATATTCTTGCTAGAATATTCAGTGGAGGAATTGTGTGGTTGACTGGCTCTGAGTCCAGAGGCTTTTGCCTCATTTTCCCTGATTCAGAGTACAAATGACATCTCAGTGGCTTTGGGAGTGTGGGGAGCGAATGCCTTTGCACTACTCGCTGCCCAGCCAGGGCCTGATGTTTGATATCTACTTGGCCATAGTGGCCACTGTAAAACTAATTGGTGGATCAAGGTTTAGATTCCAATTATTGACAAGAATTCTTCTGTAGTATTATGCTCTTTTCCCCTGTCCATGTGCTTTTTATTCCTCTGTTTTTTATATATTGCTTTATTCTGCTCTGCCTCTTAGGTTTTTCACTGCTGTCTGCTTTCACTTTGAAAATTTTCTTCCTGAGATTGTTCTCAAAGCTGGGATACTTACCTGCACATCTGTTCCCTTTTACCATATATCACTCCCAGCTCCTCCTCTGCTTTCACGACTCCATGTTCTTCTCATGCTTTGTAATAAATTCTTGGTTTTTTAGTTTTTCTCCTTATGTGGGGGTTGTGTGCTCTTCATCTGTGCCTGTCTTGTATCTGCATTCTCCTCTAACATCAGTTTCTTGGTTTATTTCACTCTTTTTTTCCTTTATCCAGATGATTTATGCCTCCAGCTCAGTCTCCAGCTACCTGATGGGTGAAGATATGTCAAAGCTGGGCTGATCATAAGAATTAAAGTCTGTGATGTTTCAGATGAATTACTTGACTTGACCAAGTCTTATTTATAAATGCCTGTAGGCTTTCATGTGTTTCTGTACATTAATAAGAAATTTTAGTGTTTCAGTGTTCAAAATCTTAAAATAGTGCTGTATGTCTGGATCTTTGTGCTTCCAATGCAGCTTTGGAAATAACACCTATGTATCTTCTGTACTTCAATAACACCATTCCTTTCATATCTGAAATATATTATGCACAATTGAGCTCAAAACTTTTTGTAGGGATGTGGAATTATGGAAAGGCATAAGCCAACTTTTCTGCATCAGATTGAAGGGAATAAGTGCATCAGATTCTCAGCTTTCCTGAAAAATGAGGTCTTGAGCATGGCAAGCAAGACACTTGGAAGTGTGGTGTTAACAGCAGATATGTGTGGCATGTGCATGGGCATACAGAAAGTGTTAGGGCAGGGAACAGGACCCTCTTGTCTTGTGTCAGTCCTGTGTGTGGTCCTGGGTGATGAGAGAAAGTGGCCAGTGATTTTGAGATTGTTATTTAGAACATGTCTGACAGGTTGGAAGTGTTTGTTTCAGATTTCCATGCCTTTGCTATGTAGCTCAAGGAAAATCCTTGAGTCAGCTGTGTTGAGCACCCTGTGCTAATGTGTACCTCTGTGGCCGCACCCACCTCAAGGAGAAGCAAGATCTCATTATGGTTCTTTAGAAGACCTTGCACACATTTAACATTTAAAATACAAAACCAGACTGTTCAGTCCTACCAGTCAGGGTTAACCCCACTGCAGGAATAGATCACTTAAGCAGTGTTAAGAAAGGGTCTGAATTAGGACAGAGAGATATTTCTTGTTACCCTTGTGGTCTTGCACACCCACTGACATGGAAACAGCTTCTTTGCTGTTCAGCAAGTCATAAAAGAAACAAATAGACTTCTTCCCCAAATACAGAAAACAATGAGACACAGTTTACTTTTTTTTGTATTTTCTTATTTTCTATTTTTTTCTTCCCCGAGAAGGCTTTTAAGGTGCTTACGTCTTCTAAAACATTAGAATATCCAATCTAAACATTCTAAAACATTCTAAAACATTAAAATATCCATGGAGTGTAAAACAAACATTCCATTTAGTGTCGCTCAGAAAACATTATAGAATGTATTGGCAAATAGCTCTTAAATTGGCATCCCTAGTGTGCAAATAAATATCTGCTACAGGGCAGGCTGGAAGTGACTTTGTTTCCATGCTGTGATTTCTTGCTCCTTGTGCCAACTGGTGGTTTACTATGGAGTTTGCTAATATTCAAAACAGGAATAAAAAGCTAGCAGGAAACTTACAAAATTGTTTTACAGAAGTGCCAGGCTTAGCTCTCATAATGTCTCTACCTCTTTCTTTTAGAATCTAACAAGCACATTACTACCTTACAAGTACATTACATTTTTCCCACAATTCTAGTTAATCTCTGTGCTGTGCTGTAGAGGAAGTGGAAATGTATGTGTGGTTGAGTCCATTTTTTTTATTTCCTTCATTGCAAGGTAGTCTGGTAACATTACTAGGGAGATGAGGGCAAAACTTCTATTAAACATTGCAAGTCTTTGATGGTTGCCCTCGCTATCTTTTTCTTTTAGGATGCAGAAATATTATACCTCTTATGAAATGCCAGCCTGGTAGGGCTTTCTTTTAAAACTTTTTTTCATTTACAGCAATGGTCTTTAGA
The DNA here is from genome assembly GCA_013399945.1 of Ploceus nigricollis. NCBI lineage: Eukaryota > Metazoa > Chordata > Aves > Passeriformes > Ploceidae > Ploceus > Ploceus nigricollis. The sequence continues at coordinate 177,463 of VXBC01004256.1, forward strand.
AAGTCACCAATAGTTTCTTCTTATTTTTGTTTTCCTATTTTATCACTACTATATATTTAATTTTTTTATGAAAAATTAAATATATATTACCCAGACATCCTACCCAAAATACAATTGGAAATGCTTGTTGGATAGCTGAGCAGCAGGAAGACTCTGTGCTGAAGGACTTGATTTTGCAGCTATTTGTACCTCTTGGTGGCTTGTCTGCAATAGAGGGAGCTGTGAGAAGGGAAAGGAATATTAAATGGCATTTAAAACATCACTTGTCATCTGTTTCCTCTTTTCATTTTTATTATCCTGTTGGATTATGGTATCTTTGCTGTAGTCTATAGTCAATTTGTCTTGTAGCATAGTAGATGTCTGGCCCAGGGAAGAATTCCTAGGTGCTGCTATCATGCACACCTTGAAAGAAAGATCCAGAAAGAAACAGTAACTTGGGTCTTCTGTAGCCTTCATTTAAGTACTGTGACTGTTATGGGCTTCTAATATCTTTTTGCTGTTGGAAGTGTGGCAATCTGTTAATTTATTTAATGTAAGATAGTCATCAGAGTAAAACATGATGAGTCTGCATTAATTCTGACTCTGGCGTTTTTCTCTGGAGCACTTGAGCATCTCCCAGAGTGGTCAGAGTCACGATCATGACCTGGAGGTGAGAAACTCCTTAATGCCTCCTGCCTGTTCCTTAGTTCCCTAGCAACCATGTCTGCTTTTTTTTTTCCTAATATAAATTCCTAATATAAATTCCATGATTATTCACACTCCTCATTAATTAATGTTATTATTAAAGCCAGGGATAGGAGTACATTTATTAGGAAGATTTAAGAAGACTGTTGATTTTTTTTTACTGTAGCAAAACCATCTTTAGTTTATCTAGAATTTGCTAAAATGTAACTCTTTGGATTGACTAGTTCTTTGTTGGATGTCTGATTTAGGCTATGGATTACAAAAAGCCCCCACCACTCTAGATGCTGAACAGTATAAACTAATAATCTATAGCAACATAACCTGGGAGGACTGAAGTGAGGCAGGAAATCTACAAAAAACAAAGTGTGTGACTATGGAATTAAGCTGTGTATCATAATGCCTGTACCCAATGGAATCAAATGAATGTTTCCCTGGCAACCTTAATTCTCACATTTTCTAAGTTCTGAATGCTTCTCTTTGAGATGTTAATTATAGTCAGTTAACTTTTTTTTCCCCTATAGCTAATGTGATACATAAAAATGTGCTTGAATTTTAAACATGCATATGAAGGCAAGTTATTGTAAATGTCTTACTGATGAATATACAATCATTATGTTGATTCACAGTTATAATTTATTTTTTATTTGTATTGCAGATGTGGTTGTGAATTCTTCCCTATTGTATGAACACTGTGTGATATATTTAGGTAGCTGTCAGAATAAAAGGGTTACATTTTTAATCATAGTTTATGAGTAATGCATTGTTACAGTAAAAAGAAGAATGAGGAAGCTATGGTGGCAGGACACAAACTACCTAGGTGATATTGAGGACTCTTTACAGCTAATGTGGCAGAAAGAACTTTTAAGAAAAGGTATGAAAAAGGAAAGTGTTCTGGCTTTGGAAAGATTTACAGAGAGTGGGAGCTTGCAAAAAAAAGCAGCAAAGGAACAAAGCACAGATACACCAATAAAAAGGGATGTCAGGACTGCCCTTTTCATCAAGCAGCATAGCTTGATGAATGTGCTATTATATGAATTAGGAGACAGAGTAAAAAATTTTGTATTCTTGACTGACTTACGTTTGCTCCCCAGCTTGCTTCTTGTAGTAGTTTTAAACAGATCTACTAGTTTTGATGACCTTCACCTACTGCTAATATTGCCAAAATACTAGGATCTCATCTTTCCTCATCTTATTTTTTCATCTTTGTGCCACCTTCCAGCTGGGTTCCAAAAGTTTGAGATACTTTGGGATGAACGTTCTGCAGCATAGGTGGCAGTAGGAGGAATGATGCTTGCAGAGCAAAGTATATCTTTGCTTTTTATGCTGACTTCAGTAGAATACTGAGTCAAGTGGAGCTAGAGTCTGTACCTTCACTTGCAAGAGTCTAGAATATCCAACAAAAAAGTCATTCAACTTTTGTTATTGTTGAAGTAGGCCTCTGCATTGTGAGAGATGTTTTATCTGGGCAGGAGACAAGAGTTTTGCTGAACAACCCCAGAATAAGCTAAGGACCAACTCCTTCTTAGACTGCTCCAGGTATGGCTGTCCTACTTTTGTGGAGCACACATGGAAGAAAGCCCCAGACGCACACTGATCTCTGTCTGCTGGCTCCCATCCTCCCACTTCAGGTTTATCATTTCCTTGGCATAGGCTGGGTCCATACAGTGCAGCATTTGACCAAGAATCTGTGTCATAACAAAGTAGTTCTAAAGCATAACTGTTTAGGGTGGATGGAGTGGTTGGAGCTTCTTCAGTTAAAATACCAGACATAATAATTTTGTGTCATGTCAGTCATGTGCTTGCTCCCTGCTGTAGGGAACTACTTGGCTTAGTTCCAGGGAGCCCCAAAGCAAGCCGTCACAGTCAGCAAGCAGAGGCTGGTAGGAAAGCAGACATGAGGCATGGAGAAGGCTGGTATATCTGATTGACAGATGCAATGAAACCTCTTCCTTGAACACACTCTCCAAGTCATACACAACAGCCATCCTTTGATAAAGGTTAAAAATGTGCATAGGGTCAAAGCTAAGACTTTCAGAGCCTACTTTTGTATTTTGCAATAGTCTGTAAACTTTTTTGTACTCAAAATCTTGTTTATGGGCAAAGAGAAGGCACAACTTATAAAACTAAACATTTCATGTCAGTGTGACTGAAATTTAAACAAAGTCTAAACATTATCATCTGTCCAGATGTATTCATTAAAGAAAATAAGAAATATTTCTGTGGAAAAAAAAAAAATCATTAATTGTGATACTGCAGTTAAAGTTGTTGCATGAAAGCTTCCCAGTTTCTACCTCTTTTCTGGTATTGTGCTCACCCTTCTTCCAGTGCTCTGATTCCTAAAGTTGATGGTTTGATTTTGCTGTTGGTGGTGGTGTTAGTGGGGATGTTATGATAAGTTGTCAGCAACCAGAGACCTTCACTGGGGAGGATTAAGATATCCATTTTGATGGTTTCTTCTTCGCCTGGAGTTTCTTTTATATGCTAGCTAATATATTTTCACATTTCTCTTTTTCCGTTGTTCTGGTGCTCCACATTACACCTGATATTACTGCATATGGTGCTTTTTCAGAGTGCTAGATACTATTTTTTTTCTTCTTTGCTACCCCTAAAACAGATTTTCTTCAGTTCCCCTGTCTGCAGATCTGCAATTCTCTAACTGGCCAGTGGTTAGATGCTTACAGCTGTGGGATCTATGATGCCAAGTATGTGTTCCATGTCTTATCATCCCCTGCCTGTACTCCTCTGTGCCATATCCTGAGTCTCCTCAGGGTCTCTCTATCATACCAGGCCTGTACTGCATCATTAAATTCCACTTGTAAAACCATGATAGTAGTGTACAAAGACAAAGGAAATAGAGCCAACTAACCACAAGTCCCTGGTTGATTAGAAAAATTGTTCATGTTCTACTCTACAAACTCTTTATGGTAGGGGAAGCAGATCAGGGTGTGTGTTGCTTCCTTGCAGTGCACTCATAGCTCCAGCATTTCTTTAGTCTCACTTTTAGATTTTAATACTGTTGCAGATATTTATCCACAGGTGGCTCTTCGGATTATGTTAATTGAAATCTCTGCAACTGCTAAAACCAATTATCTCAGATTGCCTTGGCAATGTCTTTGCTAATGGATAAATGCTTTTGAAGACCCATTTACAAAGGATAATAGTAATAGACTTCGTTTCATGTTTAAAATTAAGAATCTGATTTTGATTTGGATCTGAATAAAATTCTGCTCTGAAAACCTGTTTAAGTCACATCAGTTCACACATAACAAGGTCCTTGTCAGAGAGAATCCTTTGTTGCCCATTGCCAAGCAATCACATAGGGGAGACAGGCCAGCTGCGTAATCCAGTCGTCTCAGTAGTGGTTGTGACACGGGACCTCTTAGCCTCTCTGCTCTTCAATCAGCCCACGGTGGGACTATAAAGGAAATGTTATAACTTTTATTTTCTCCACCTGCATCACAAAAATATGTATTTCGAAGTGAGGCATATTTTCTAAGCATAGAAATGTGTTATTCTGCTCATTTTTCATGACTTTTAATATGTATCTTCTGGAATAAAGTTAATCCCTAATGCCTCGTTTTAGTAACAGCAGTTTTGTGTGTCTTAGCTTGTACAAAGAGAAATAACACAGAGACACTGTCTCACATTTTTGCTGAACTTTGTTCTCCTCTGAAAATATTTCTTTTCTGAGTTCTTATTGTCAAGACTTAACAAGTAATGGGGCTTGATGAACAATGCTTTGGAGTTCTGGGTCAAAGTCTTTCTGGCTGCTTAATTGTTTAATACCTAGAAAGTAGGTGGTGGAAGTGAATGTTTAATTTTCATAATGAGGAGGAGTGTACAAATCTCTGTGAAGGCTTGTGTTCCTGAAAGTGTTCTTAAGACATATAGAAGACAAGAGGAAGAATAGATGTTGTGATAAAGTGGGGCTTTCCAGAAGAAAAACGATGAAAACCAGGTGAGAGAAACAAATGGCAGACTTAAAAGCAAGCAGTGGTTCTTTGCATTACCATGTAGTTGTATTGCGGGAGTCCTTGCTGTGGAAGTTGTGCATGCTAAAAATGTACATGGATTCCAAAATCACAATAAATTTGTGGAGAAAAAGATTCACTGATGTGGAATAGAAAGGATAGCATTTCTGGTTCAAGTCCCTGTTGCAAGCTAAGAGGTCATCCTGGAGAAAATAGAATAGATACTTTCTTTTGAACAGTGTCGGCTAGGTGGACCTTTGATCTGAGCTGAAAGGCACACTCTAATGTTCTTCTGAAGAAAATCAATCAGCCCTTGGGAGCTTGCTCTCCCACCCCTTCGTTTTCATTCCCTCTTGTCTAGTATCCCCTTCTTTTCTGACACAAAGTCAAACACTTTTTTCTAAGTAACTCCTCTGCTTTTTTCATCCATACCATCAAATATTATTTGTGATCCATTCTGAAACTGTTCTTGCCAAGGTTTCTAATATTGTTTACTTTGCTCGATTTACCAGCTCTCTGTCTTTCTTCAGGGTTTATGGTCCTGTCTGTCCCTCAGCATCTCCTCAAAAGGATCCTCTTCATTTCCTCTCCCATTTTCTGTTAAATTTTCACAAATCTTGGTCAGTGGTGCCCTTCTGTTATTCCCTGACTCTGGGTAGGGTAGTCTCCCTCTGTAAAGCACTCTATAAACAACTATTTAATTGTTTTCCTTAAAGCCTGTCTTAATAATTTTTCTCTGCTTTCATGTGTGCAGGGGGGTTGACAGTGATTCATTTCCCAGTTGTTCATCAGTGTTTTCCATGATTTCTCAGTGCTTATGACTTCGTGGGTGTGGATCTACTGTCTTTGGGCTCCCTGTGCCACGCAAGCACTTAGAACAGGGGCAGCCTTTTAGTGTGTTTGACCAAGGCACTGAAATGTCTGTATGGCATTTGGGTGTATCACAGACTAGGACAGACTGGTAGTGTTGTACTAGGACAGAGCCTGGCATTTTTTCGTGCTGAAAAATCACTCTCTTGTGTTGTAAAAGTGATTGTTTTTCCTTCAAATAATTTATAGACAGAATGCTGGCATACTCAGCTTTTAAAACATACCATTGGAGCAAACATCAAACTTTTATTCTGATTTGGTTGAATTCAGAAAGAAGGTGCTTTGAAAGTTTACATTGGATGTGTTCTCACTTTAGGGCCAAGGTGGACCTTCAGGAGGAAAGGCAGGAAAAGCTGGTAAAGCTGGACATAAAAAAAAGGTAAGATTCTCAAGTCTTAAAAAATGTTTTTTCCTTTTTTTCAGCTATGAGATGCAAGAAAAATTGAGTCTGAACAATGAGGGTTTGTTTAATAAAGTTGGTAAAATATCAATTGATTTAGCAGTAAGAGGTTGCTGTAGGTTTCCACTGAGAAGGGAAATACACCAGCAAGTTAGGACAAAAAGTATCACCGGGAACAAAGGCACAATTTGGGTAAAATGCAATATGAAAAGATTAAATTAAGATGTTTGGGATGTGAATTCCAAAATACTGTCCGAGTCAGACTGTGAGAAATCTGCCTGCTCAGTTTAGAAAATTCAAAGTGTAGCCCATATTCACTTAACAAAGAAGTACAAGCAGATAATAACTCATGATAATTATTTGAATACCTTGATTTAATCTACCTTCCTTTTATTTAGCTCCATTGGGAAAGATGGAGGATCCATGATAGGGATGGAAGAACAATTGACATGCCTTTAAACAGACATACTGATAAACAGCTTTTCACTTTCTTGGGACAAATCGCAGTCTCATTAAATGTTCCTCTTTTCACCATTTAAAAATGGAAAGTTATTTACTTTTAAATGAAAATCATATATAAAAATGTTAAAACTACAATACTTCTTATCTGATTCGCTTGGGAAAACAGCGACTGAATTAACTGGCATCAAATTGTGTATGATAAATGTCCTACAAGCAAGTGTTCATATGGGGAGCATTAAATCACAAGCAACTGTTCTGCACTCATCGTCTCTTGTGCATCAGAGCGCCTGACCTTCCTTACAGCTTGCCTCATTTCAGTTCCCTTGGGGAAAGAAATAAGGCTGCAGCTTGTGACTTTCCCTGGCCTCTTGGAATATGCAAAATTCTCGATTATTTTCAGCCACTGCACATTTGACACAATGTTGTGCTTTTCACCTTTGTGATGCTCTTCAGGTAGCAAAGCATTGCTGGGTCCAGTCTCTATGGCTTCAGCCATATGCTGTACTTACACCTTGGACTCATCCTCAGCTTTGTATGGCTGTAAAGTTAGCAGGCCTGAGAGAACTGTATTTACAGGAATGATTGATTTATTTTAAATCAAATCATTACACATTTTGAACTGAGGGAGAAATTTTGCCTGGAGTAGTTAAACACTTTAATCAGCAGTTTTGTGTTCTGACAGTTTTTTCTGTAAGGACAATTAATTGAAATTAATTCCTGCAGTGATTAATCTTCTTTTTAATGACCTTATATCATGACATGAACCCAGTGCTAGCCCAGGGAGAGTAGTAGTCTGTTGTTAGGAGAATGGAGACATGCTGGCCTTTGCAAGAAATTGGTTAACATTCCTCCAGGAACCACATCCCTGCAGCTTTGTATTTCAAACTAAATTCTAAGAGTAGCCTATAGAATAACACGTCAGGAATAATTGCAGGTTCTTGGCTTGTACCCTTGAGTAGTCCTTAAGTCCGATAATACCCTTAGGTGTTATGTGGCAAGGGAAAAAGAATTGCCAACTTTTAAACTGAGATTGAAGTGGAATCACTTGAATTTTGTTATTGGAGTTAATCCAGTTTTGTGCCAGGGCAGTAATTGTCTTCAGACTGCAGCTCCTCCAACCCACTGAACTCCTGCTGGCAAGTGTAGCCTTATGAAAATCTTCAGATTTTGGCCTGCCATTTGTGTTCTGCTCTGCTCAAAGCAAAGATGGGTGGGGGAATGTTGTTTTTATCTCTGTGCTCAAGAAGTCCTGCTTTGGCAAGGAGCAAAACTGTCAGAGTCTTGTTGCATTTCTGAGCTTGTCATTCCTGTTCTAGGATGAGGATGACTTTCCTGAAACAGGAGAGGACTGGTCGGCAGCAAGAGCTGCAGTCAGATCCCCAGATCAGCTGGAGCTGACTGAAGCTGTGAGTAAAACAATGCCTGTCTTGTCATGAGGCGTGTATGAAACTCCATAAGCAGAAGCCTACCCATTGGTTTTGGAGGAAATTCTGCAAGAGTGAAACTCCAGTACTTGCTGAAGTACAGTGTCTGCAGTACCATATAAAGTGGCTTCAACAAGAAAACAGGGAGAATGTGCTACGAAACCCAGTTCTGGGCTTAAAACACTGTAACTGCCTGGAGGTAATCCCAAAGGGAGAATGGGGCTGGGGCTTCACTTAGTTAAGGAGGACCCAGAGCCAGCCCTGAGCTTTTCAGGTGCCTCTGTGCAATACACAGGACAGGGAAGTGTCCTACAATTTTATTGCTATTTCTTCTATTGGTTCAGTAGCATTGCAATTGGTCACCCTTCCAACTGCAGTTGTTTCTGTCTTCTCACTGTCTTAGAAAACTCTAGCATTCTTCCCTGTCCTTAAACTAGCACTGTGAAAGGGAAGCTTTATGTACTCAGGCACTAAAAATAGTTAGCAGTATTTTTTTTTTTTGTTCACAGTGGTCAATCCTGCCACTAAGCTTATTGTTTATTTTTGACAGTGTATATTTTAAAGACAAGAGTTATCTCTCACCCTATAGAATGCAGTTAGCATTTCTCAAGTGCCACCATATCTTAGGTAAGAATTAAAATCAAAAAAAGCCCATTGAAATACTATAATAGGAAGCAGGATGACTGTTCTGGATTCCACTCTGAGCCAGGTTGGCCCCAAGCGCTGTTCTTGTGGTGGCATCAGCTGTGTATGAGGTATCTGCAGTGAATTGAACATCACAGAACTGAGCATAAACATGGTGCTTTTATGGCTGTACATTGTATTAGTAGTGAAATTTTATTTACAATACTGTTTTGTTTCCATTCCAAAGGAATTAAAAGTGGAAGTTACACGTACCTTGACAGCTAATAATCCCCATATTCCCCGGGATATCGTCAGATTCAGCTTTAAAGTAAGTGTGACATGACCCATAAAACTGGAATTTTTTGTAATTTATTTGTTTTGTGTTTTCTTTTGGTTTATAACCAGGTAAATTTTCTTTTAATGTGGCTACATCTTATTACATATTTACTGCCAATGACTCTTAAAGGGTTTTTGTAGAGGGTAATAGTCTAAAAGCATTGACACATTTATTAAGAAGTAGGATATCACAATTATAGAACAAGATCTGTTATGAAGGTAATTAATGCAGCTAATCTCAGGTAGTTACTTTTCCCATTCTGTGGTGGTTAAAGGACAAAAGGCAAGGCTTTTCTCAGTCTGTAAGAATTATGCCTCGGTATCCACACTTGAATATTGAATTGTAGGAGAGCTGAGAAATTTGTTTTGTGAAATCACTGACAAGCTTTATTCATGATGAGTAGGAGTCAGCAACAGACAGCCAGAAAATATCTAAGAGTCACACCTTCATATTTATATGTGCAGGGCACACACTGCGTTACCCTGGAGCAGCCTTCTCTCACTACCATATACAGCCAGCAACACAGGCAGTCACATGGGGAGGGTGGAGTGATGGCTTTGCCCTGAAAGAAAGAGCATGGGGACAGCTCCTCCAACTCTGGCATTGAATTATTCCCAACTTTAGGCAGGTGTTGTGGTTTAATCCCAGCTGGCCACTAAACCCCACACAGCCATTCACTCAGTCTCCCCATGGTAGGACAGAGGAGAGAATCAGAGGAGTAGAAGTGAGAAAACTCATGGTTTGAGATGAAGACAGTTTAATAGGGAAAGCAAAAGCTGTACAAAGCAAAACAAGGAATTAGTTCACCACTTGAGGCAGATATTCATCAATCCCTAGGAAGGCAGGGCTCCATGTCACTTAATGGTTTCTTGGTAAGATACACACCATCATTCCAAACATCACCCCCAGCCCCATTCTTATTCTTCCCCCCAGCATTCTTTTCCTCCCAGATTTATATGCTAAGCATGGCACCATATGACATGGAATATCCTTGGGGTCAGATGGGTGACCCCATAGTGATGAGGTGGGGCGGGGAACAGAACTCTGCAAGTGCTGCTCAGCAATAACCAAAACATCCCTGTGTTATCAGCACTGTTTTCAGCATAAATCCAAAATACAGCCCCAAAATACAGTAGATACTGTGAAGAAAATTATCCTTGTCAAAACCAACACCAAAGAGAAGAGAAAACCAAGCAAAATATTCCCAAGCCTGTCTCACCTCTGTGCTACTGTACTTATTTGACCAACCATTACACGATTCCAGAGAAAGGAAATCAGTCTTGTGGAATCAAATAAAGCCCTTCTCTTCCATTTGGAGCTAAAGTTTTCCATATTTGTGGTATATAGACAGGTGATCAGTAATCCATATCTTCAAATTCTCCACAATGACTGAAGTGAGCTCAGTGCTGTACTGTGATTACATAGTAAGCAAATCAAAGCAAACTATTGAAGCATCTGTGTTCTTTAGTGGCTTCTGATTGCTTTTAGATGCAGCTCAAAACTAAATTATACTAAATTATATACATATTATAAACTAAATTATAAATTATACAATATATAGATTAAGCTGTTCTTTACTGTGAAGATGGTGAGGCACTGGAACAGGTTGCCCAGAAAAATTATGGATTCTGCAACCCTGGGAATATTCAAAGCTGAGTTGGATGGGGCTAGGGGAAGGTGTACCCTGCCCAGGGCAGTGAGGTTGCAATAAGATGTTCTTTAAGATCCCTTCTAGCCTAAACCATTCCAGGATTCTATGATTCTGTGATTCTATGATTTTGTTGGGTTTTACTTTTGTAGGAACGAGCATACAAGCTAGTGGACAGTATGGATCAAACAGCCGTTCACTTCACTTTGAATGGATATTTGATACACAAAGATTCAGATGAAGGCAGACGCCAGAGTATCAGATCAAGCACTGAAGCAGGTAGCTTTATTGTCTGATATCATAATAATTTTCAGATAGGCACTGGTTCCTCTTATTCAACACGATGGAATGATCATGCTGCATTACCGTAGAATTAAACAGCTCCTACTTCAGCTTGCATGCTTGTTGGCAATCAAAATTAGAAAAATAATCAGCCAGATGTTTGCTGCAGTCTAGAAAGTGGTGTGTGTTTTTTGAGTCATTTGAATGCTAACACTGAAATTTTCAGTTATTTAATGTCTTTTAATCATCTTTCACTACCATTAGTTGGACATACATGTCTAAACTACCTAGCCTATTTTGAAAGTTTCAGACATGATTTAAAGTATTAAAGCAGAAATGTTTGGAATCTGGGAGATTGTTCAGGAAACTATCACAGGCGTGACCGATTCTTGAATTCTTACCAAGACATCTACTTTCAGACAATGTGAGATACAAAACCCTAAAGTACTTGGACCTTTGATCTGAGCTACTATCAACACTCTTAAGTGTTCAGACAAAAAGATACATTAACCAGAGACTGAAAGCTCTGGTTTGAATTTTCAGCAGGGAAGGATGTACTGGCTTGTGATTTTATTGTATTTCTGCTGTTTATGAGGGGAGAATTTCTGTCACAATGAGTATTCTGTCAAGGTGGTAACTGCCAGGCACAAGATAACACTGGATAAGCTCCTGAGAACAGTTCTTGCTTGGGGCTTCTGAGGGTCAGTGCCTCCTTTATTTTACACTTAACAAACTATGGATGATGATTTGAAGTAGGGCAAAGTGCTTAATGGGATCTTCAATGCCATGAAATCATGGATTTTTGGCAGTGCTTTTTGTAGATTCCAAACCAATTAGTTTCAAGTGGCTCTATGCTAGCATGGCTACATAGAGTGGCTCATATGCTAGCATAGTCAAGGCTATGATTGGAATGTAGATGTCTGTCATTGTCAAACAAGACTAGTATATTCATTTTTATCCATATAAATAAGAACAACCATGTTATAACTTCTGTGTGCCTTGAAGACATTCTTAGTAGTTGTACAAAACTGCAGACAATTCTGGACAATAGAAAGGTCTGGAGCTGAAGGGATACCCAGAAACAGAGTTACTCAGATCAGAAATGGGTTACAGAAGTTTGCTCAGAGTCAAAATATTTATTTTGTATTTCAGTTCATCCAGAAGTACTGCAGATGAATTCTAGAAATACCCTTGTGACCTTTTGTGGCTTTGAGCAAGTAATTGTTCTCCAAAGTGGGGATTTGTTACTGTGCTGTCTAATGATACAGCATTAGGAAAGGATACATATGTATATCAATGTTCCAGAAGACAAAGGATCTGTAGAATATTGGATAAGATGTCCTGTTATTCCAGGCTTATTCATATATCCTTTCTATCATCAGAAGAGACTCCTGTTGAGGAGGAAAAGGGTCCTGTGGAGGCTTCGGCTGAGGCAACTGAAGAGGCAGAGACAAAAGATGAAGAGCCCAAAGAAGATGCTGAGGTAATTCTCTATAGCCAGCTAAGAGCTGTCCATTTTATTTTTCATGTTAGCTTTTAAATTACATTACTATAAAATGGGTTTGCTTCTGTGATTGATTATTTTATGTCTGAGATGTCAGTACTGTAAGTGAGAGCCTGCAGGTTCTCCTGGACAGCTGTGGTCCTGCTGTCATTTTTCAGATGTAGAACGTGAGTAGGGGGATCATAGCAGCTTTGATATGATCTTTATCAAGATGTTATATCAAAATAAAGTATAATCTGCTGGGATCTAGAATCTTCCTGGACAGTATGTCTGTTGGTGAAAAACAAAAATCTGGAGGGCTGAAAGCAGCAGGCATAACTGAATGAAAGAAGTAATGGCTTGATTTAAAGGCTGATAGGAAAGGAGTAGCCTGTGAATCTTTGTTCTTATCCACACAGTGTCAAAATTTCAGGTGAAACTTGTTGTCTATCAAGGAAATGAAGACACAGGGTAATGGGACTCCAACAAAATCTTCTGGTCCCTGAGTCCATTTTGCCAAAGGCAACTGTGCTATATTATGTCTCTCATGTCAGGTATCTCTCTTATGTCAGATTTTAAAGTAATTTCAGTTCCTGAATGTATATATTCCCATTCAGATATAATTTCAGAATCTCACCGATCTGAGTGCTGGAAGTCTCCTAATTTGCATCTTAAATATTGAATCTTCAGTTACAGGCTCCTTCACTAGGCAGCAGAAACCAGCAGTCTGAGAAGAAGGAAAGAGACGACTGGTTCTCTCAGGGTGAAGTCACTGCTGTATTTTCTTGCAGGCTGCAGGAGAGGGAGAGGGAGGAAGAGAAGAAGAGGGAGAAGGGGAAAAAGAAGCTGAAGCAGCTGAGGCAGCAGAGGCTGAAGAACCTCCTCCCCCAAAAGTGCCAGAAAGGAAGCTTGCAAACCAGTTCAACTTCATTGAGAGAGGTTCAACTACATACCACAATCCTCTGCGGGTATGTTGCTGTTTCCTTCAGTGGCTTGGAGGATCTTTCCTTTGGGAGGTCATGTAGATCACCTGTGTTTGTGTCATATCCTGTGATCTGTCGATACTATTAGGAAAAAAGGTATAGTGGTTGTACTATTGTAAAACGTTTGGTATAATGACAATGGTGACAGAAAAATTTCTTGCCTCATGAACTGTTGGACAGCCTACAAAAAGTTTTGATACTACTGTAAATCCTTAAGCCTCTACTTGGATATATTTTTCATGTCTATTTTCTCATCTGAAAAAGTACGGAGCAATGTTAGGGTAGCAGCTGAGTACTTGGAATGTGTGAAAGCAATTTCTGTTTGTCACTGTGTACTTTTATGGTCTTGTACTTCAGTTCTTATTAATGGAGCAGGGATATAAGTGCCCTGATATTAAAAGGACAAATGTGTTTGGGCTTGCATTAAGCATAGGTACTAGAGTAACAAACTTATGTAAGTGTGACAAATCTGTACTTCTTGTACATGATACATCTCCCTCCCACTCTGCATGCACTTTCCAATAACTACAGACCCAAACCCTTATGTTCCTTCCCTAAGCTTTTTGCTGAACCTACAGCCTACATTCCCTGTGAGCATGTTTTCATGGAACCTTCTGACTGAGCAATCCTGGTGAAGTTGGCTCCTGCCAGAGTGCTCAAAAAGGAGCTTCCTACACCAGGTATACAAGTTTCAGAGAGAAAATTCTTTTGTTTTCCTTGCTACAGTTGGAGTGTATATTTCCCCAAAGAGCCTGTCTGTTGTCTTACAGCATTTACATGTAGGGTTAGATGTCTTTACATATGAAGGACTCAGAGAGATATATGGGTTACTGTGCTGCTAGAGACAGAAGATCTCAGGAGAGTTTGTCCATCAGTGGGGTGCTTGCTATGAAGCTTGGGCTAAGATTCTGCATCTTTCAAAAATCCCAGTGGAAGCCATGGAATTTCTTATTTATTTGTTCCCAGATTTGCATATTCTCATCTTCCCAGTGATTTTATTGGGAGAAGCTTGTGTGCGTCTGTATGATTCTGCCTTTGAAAGCAGAATATAGACTTTAAATAGCTGCATAGTACTGCTATGTGCTGTACTAGATGTGCAGTTTCCACCTCTGAGATGTCTTCATTTCAGAGGTCAGTGAAATGCTACAGGCAGCTTCTTAAAATTTTTCAGACACAACAGTTTTTTGAAAGAAGAAGCTGTTCTTTTAAGTGAATGTTTTGCAGAAATATATTAATTTATTTCACAATGTTGATGTAAGAATGGTAAAAATATTATTTCAGTAGCATCAGATGAATTATTTATTAGTTTCACTCTGTTCAATTATTTTGTTCTGACTGTTGTATCCAACTGGCTTTTTAATATATAGGACAAAGCTTTTCAAATTTGGTAGGATGTCGTAACTGATACCAGAATTGGTACTAGGACATTTCAAATGGTAGAGGTGAAAAAAACCCATTTGAACTCCTTCAAAATTAACTGCTGAAATATTTGAAGTATGTGGGAAAAAATCAGAAGGTCTTGTGAACATTCTTTTGGCCCACAACAAAATCTTTTTGTAGTTGCATGATCACCAACGGTGTTGTACAGTGCCCTAGGAGTCATTTGGATATTAAGTTATTCATGCAGACTGTTTCCACAACTAGACTATGGCACTGCAGAGGGCTTCAATGCTGAGATTATGCTTCTTCAAGCCTTTTCTTTTTTCAGGAAAAAGGATTGCAAACTGACCCTGCACCTTTTGAAACTTTCTCAGACAATGTTAACCAGGTAAATCTATATCTATATCTATCTCCTTTTTATCTTTAAAGTCGTTTTAGAATATATTTTGGAAATTGAGGTGTGAGAAAGTTAAAACTGAATTATTGTGTTTGCATTCCTTGCAGTGGAATGAATTCCTTTACTGTGCCTTTGGTCTCCCATTTGACTCTGACAGCAAACTAGTATGACCCTCTCTTCTGCCTTAATGGCTGAACTTGCTCATGGTTTATATTTCTAAGGTTAAGTGTCTCAGTTTAGCTGCTCTTCACTGGTTTATTATTTGCCAGTCACCCTGACCTGTCTGCTTTAGAGAGTCTTAAGTGAGTGGGGACGGGAAAACCACAGGGTGAGAATAGTTTTGGGTTCAGCAAGAGGTGGACGGCAGCCTGCAGGGTACTGGCTCCTCTAGGGACATAGCTCTCTCTTGGAGTATTGTTAGGAATTTGGCATATGCAGCACTTGGGTTTTTACTCTGACTAAGTTTAGCAGCATGCAAAAGCAGGTTTCTAAAGCCTGAAGCTGAACCAAATGAGAACTACAGCATAAGGAATGTGGAAGACCTGTTGCAAGAGACTTAACTCTGCTTTATGTAGCAGAAGTGTGCCTATCTATTAATGATGAAAGGCTCTGTAGCATTTTCTGCATCCCCTAAAAATGTAAAAAATATTTTGGATGAAATTTCACACAAAAAACATGTAACAGCTTTCAGTGGAAAGGGAATCAGCCAATTCTGCTGATTAATGCTCAGATATTTGTAAAATGTAATTGTATTTGTCACAGATATAAACATTGTTTCAAACTAGAGTATCAAACTGGTATTGAAAACACCATTTTGTTACCAGTGAGTAGAGAAACAGGAGAAGACACTGTAACATAATGGCAGCAACTTAAAAAATGCTGCTGTAGGAAAATGATAGGAAGGGGAGTGGAGGTATCTCTGTCAGGTTAAAAACTGTAATCTATTCTATTCCTGAACCTGAAATTACAGAGTAATTGGCCTGAGATCTTCCCTCCCTCCAGCTGGAGTTTTCTTCCATTTTTTTTTCCTGGCAGTGAGATGTCCTGAGACTTAGAACAGAGGTCTTTAAGATAACTAGCCCCTGACTAAGATTTTGCATTAAATGTTTGAAGGCTAAGAGGAAAGTTTTTCCTTTGATTTCTTTTTATATTGTTGAATTTTTCAGTGTGTCTAAAACAGTGTTTTTGTATAAACTCTTTTTTTCCCTTCAGCTCTTTTTTCCCTTTATGTTCTTTCTTATGCTCACAATTTCCTATTCCAAATTTTTCTGTTCTACTCCTTCTCATACTTGTCTCATTTTCATTGTCCTTTCCCTGATGTTTGGAACATCTTTCCATCTCATTTCTGCAAATTTACAACACAATACAATTGTTTTTTTTTTTCCTAAAGACTTCTGCTACCCTTATTTCAATGTTCTAGTCTATATTCTATATTTGAATCATACTCCCTATCCGAAGCTGATGTGTCAAATTGTCTTTTGTTTTGTCCTGAAAGAAATATATCTGCTTCAGATACAATACTAGGATTTCAATACTAATGAATAATTCTTAAGAGAAGTTACTTTTGGATCTACTCAAGTAAGACATGTGTGGCATGTAGCATAGCAGAAGATGTAACACTGCTTTCAGTTTCCATTTGATCATATACTGCAGAGTTGGAGTCCAAATTTAAATTGCGTTAAGCAACTACAATTTAATTTTCCAACACCACATGAGAAATGTCATAAAGCAAATGTTTAATGCATGTTTCCTGTTAAACACTGGTAAATTAGCCAAACACAAAGTCCTGCAAAAATAAAGATACGGACAGAGTCAAAGAAGCAAGTCAAGTGTTGGACGAAAGAAATTGTTAAGAATGCTGTAATGTGTTCTTAAAATAAGACATGCTCCATCATTCTTGAAAAATCCTGGACCCCAACTCTTCACTTTTTATGTAAGAATACAGATGTTCAGCTAATTCCAGCAGCAGTGGTACTGTTGTGATGACTATCACATTTTTTGTGATGGTGTAGTTGGCTGTTCTCAGAAAAATGATCAGGTCCTGATAGATCCTGCCTCTGTCTGTCTCTCAGTGGTTTATCTATGATGCCTATGTGGAGGAACTTGAGAGAATGGAAAAGGCAAAAGAGAAAGAAAAAGCAAAACCTGTGGCAGTAAAGAAAGAAGATAAGAAAACTGGAAGAAAATTATCCTATGTGGAGCCACCGGTATGTTTCATAATGTGGGGAAAAAGGTTGTTCAAAGTGCTGGTTAGGTGCATCTGTAGAGCAAGCCAGGTGAAAGCAAATCATGCTGGCTGTGTAGCTTGTTGTCTTACTAGGCAAATAACACCTTTAGGAAATGCAAAAGTTAGTTTTTGCTAGAAATTGAATTCCCAAACCAGGATTTCTGTTGTGCTGTGTAAAACAGGATTTTGATTTTATGTCATCTTATTTTCAAACCTGATTTCCAAGTGAGATATATAGCTTTTGGCTTATGTGCACTGTGTTTGTTTCACATTTTTGATTATTATGTGAGAGATAAAAGAACTAAATAGGTAGAAACACCCTGTGATTTTTCAAAGAATTTTAAGTGATGATGTTTTTACATATAATGTTTCACTCTGAAAGGCACTGAAATTTAGGATTATTTCAAATACAGCACTGTAGTAAAACACTTCTCAATATTTTTTAATTTTTAATGATATTACATAATTACAATTTATACATTTTCTAATTATAGACACCTAAGTGGCACGCTTCTCAGAATATCAGGTGTCCTAACACCTGCTGTGCCCTGAGCTGATGTTGTGACCTTACTGTGAGGGTGATACTGACTCCTAATCCAGGATCAGGAGTAGCCTAGGAGTGCCTTGTGGGAATGACATAGTTCATTCTATCAAAGTGACAGTATCCCCATCTTAAAATATGCCACTTCAAACACTGAGTGTACAATATATAGGACAATATGGCAACCCTGAAAGATTTTCTTCATGTTCCAAAATGTTTTCAAGGGTTTCAGGAAGTTTCTATTACGGTTTAACTGGCTGATTCTTTCTTCCCCAGTCTAAGGTAAACAATTTAGAAGGCAAACTGAAATAATTTCTATAATGACTGGAGCATGATACCCTGAGAATTATAATACAGAATCATGGAAATCAGTTCATAACTTGCTCCTAGAATAGGTGTAGACATATCAACATAAGATATAGATATAGATAGATAGATAGATAGATAGATAGATAGATAGATAGATAGATAGATGTGTGTGTGTGTGTGTGTGTGTATATATATATCTATCTGTGTGTATGTGTGTAATAAGAGTTGACTCCTGAAACTGACTTTAGCTCTTTCCTACCATATGGCTGATACAAACTGCAGAGGATTTGGCTGGTTTAGCCACAAAGCAGCTCTGTGCCAGCATAAACCTTACAGTTTAAATAGACCAGGAACATGTTCTGATAGGCTTCTTCCTGTGAACTGTGCCACGGAAATTCACAGTCCTTTTGAAAATCAGTATGTTTCTGAGAATTTCACCTCAGTGTGTTTCTGAGAATTAAGCTTCAAGTCAACATTGCAGTTACAGGCTTAAACGGTGGACTGCTAAAAGCTAAATGAAAATAAAGTGAAACCATATTGTAAACACCTGCTGCCCACTCCACTGACAACAGTGGGAAATTGAAATCCAGTCACTCGTGCTATCTGTCCCTTTGATGTTTTGCTTTTCACGCTTAACATTTTCCAGGGGGCTTGAAGGGAAGCCAAATAGTCAATGCACTGAATAAGTGAAAGGAAAAGCTTCTTTATGCAGAGCCAGTGTCCCAAACTGAGGTCCTCTGTGAGGCTGATCAATTAACCTGAAGTGTACGAAAAACCTGATGGATTCTTCACTCATTAACTGGAAAAAATGCAACCTAAAGTACTCCAAGGCTCAAATCAGACTTATAACAATCATTATGTCTGTTCAGATGTAGGTATATGGAAATTAAACGTTGATGGCATCAGAATCTGTGTTTCTGGCCTCAAGTCAGCAAATGGAGAAGTAGGTTTTGTGGAGCTGCTAACTCACATGTCACATATGTTACACTAATAACATATTGAAAAGAGCTAATTGAAAAGAGCTTTTCCAGCTGAGGGATGGCTGATCTGGATCAAGCTGAATGGCTAGAAGCCACAATTAATTTCCACCACTGTTTTGGTCAGGCCAGGTATGAGCAAGAAAAATTATGATAGCTACTGAGATAGCACCAGATTTAACCCAAAGGAAAGAAGAAGATAAAATGAGTGGCTATTACCGCAGGTGGGTCTCTCATGGAAGCTGTTGCTATGATAGGAGGCCATGGAAGAGAAGATCCAAGAACTAGAGCCACAGCTGGAGATGATGGTAGGAGTTAGATGAGGATTTAAAAATGTAGTGAATGAAAAGGAAGAGAAAACAGTACTGGTGCTGAATAAGAGGTCAAAGGAACAGATGACTGGGAGAGAAAAGCAGAGAAGAAAAGGGGAGGGGAGGGGAGGGGAGCCTTGA
>VXBC01004256.1:203156-255126 GCA_013399945.1 Ploceus nigricollis
TCTATGCAGCACTGGGGAAAAGTGAGTGCGGTAAGAGAGCAAAGAAGAGTCCTTTATTGGAAAAGCTGGGATAGATGTGTCATATCTTTGGACAGTATGCTGTAGGAATCAATCTTGCACAGGACAGCCCCAAAAATCCTGCCATGTGCTTGAGTGTTGACCAAACACTTCTTGAACTCTGTCAGGCTTGGTGCTGTGACCACTTCCCTGGGGAGCCTGTTCTAGTGCCCAACCACCCTCTGGGTGAAAAACTATTTTTAAGATTGAATGTAGCTCTCTCCTGATGCAGCTTGATGCCATTCCCTTGGCTTCTGTCACTGCTCATCACGGAGAAGAGATCAGTGTCTGCCCCTTCTCTTATCCTCACAATGAGGTTTTAGCTGCAATGAGGTCTCCTCTCAGTCTCCTGTTCTCCAGGCTGAACAGACCAAGTGACCTGAGCCACTCCTCACACAAGGGCTTCCCCTCCAAACAAGAGAGGTTTTTCTGTATTGGGATCTTGCACAGTTCAGTGCAGTAGACATTTGCCCTGTAGTCCACTTTTACGTATTTGGTCAGTCCAAAAATGGTCACTGATACTTGCAAGACTACTCTCTTTTGTTCTGAGATATTATTGCTATGGTGATTACTGTGGAAAAGCCCCACTTATCACCAACACAAATGGGTCCTTTCACTTTTTAGCATGCTTGATCCTCCTCAGAGCTGGCTTGGTTCATGCACTGAGCATGAGACATACCTAGTCAGACCCTGCCCTGTGCTCCCTGGCAGTTAGGCCTCCTCTTACTTGTTTATGTGAGCACATTTGTGCCTTGACAAGGAGAATCTATGGAGAGATAGAGCAGGATTGCCCTCTTCTGCCTTTCAAACCACTGTAGTATTATGTAAGAGAGTATCAAGCGTGCAGTTATATGAGAATTACAGATAACAGTAAAAATGGGAAACAAAATTGGGAGAAAGGGCATCTTTAATAGGTAGTGTATACTGCTGTTAAATTTGTCTCCAGGAAATGATAACAGAAAAATGTCTCTGAAATTGGAAGAATTACTCCAAATTGCTTTATGGAATAAGCTTTTCTAATTAAATTTTTATTCTCTCATTTTTAACAGTGATGGTGCATTTAGTGAAAAGAACAAGAGCATTAGGATGCCTAGGTATTAGCCCAAATGAAAAAGGAGAAATGAAAAGAGAAGTGCATTTATTTTATCAATTCACAGTAGCAAGTCAGAGAAAATACTCATTGATAATTTCCACATAGGTTCATTTCATGGATTTGTTACCCACTGGTTGTGCTGTGTGAGCTCAGGGATAGCAACAGGACTGATCTTTGGATGGAAATCCTACCTACAGCAACCTACCACCCACAGAAGAGGTGGTAGAGAGGGTAGATGTTTTTCAAGTAAAGAGACTTTAGAAAACATAGTAGATGGCTAATTGCTCATTGCCAGTATTTGCCACAGGAAATACAATGTTCACCAGCTGGGTCAGAAGGGAATTTCCCTTCCTGATTTGCAATTGTGATCATGAATCTATGAACTGATAGCTGTCTTCTGGAAGCGTCTCTCATAATTTAATAATAGGTAGGGAAAGTGAGTTTATTGATTTAGAAACTCTTTAATTCTTGCCACTGATAGATGGAAACCAATATATTCCTGCCTTTTTGCTTTCCTCAAAGATCTCATTTTTAAGAGTAAACTTCCCGCAATTATGAAATGGATAAGCCAAGAAGTGCTGGAGATTGACATGTCTGTCTTTTTAACTTTTTCATTTATTGTTTTGATCTTCTGACATTCTGCTTTTTTGTGCATCGTGAGTTTGGACGAGTTACTTACAAACTTTGTTAGTGCATATGGTCAGAGCCCTCTGACTGAGTGCAGTCCTGTGAGAATGAACTCTGAAGTTAATGTGTGAAACACTGTGTATTGCTGTGGAACTACATGGTTAATAATAAATGCCATCTTATGTATATTTTCTCATTACAGGAATCCAAAGTACAAGGACCTATTTGCAGTGGGGTATGGTTCTTGTAAGTATTAAATGCAAAAGAATCATTGAGAGATTTAAAATATTTAACAAGTGCTCTGAGATCAATTCAGACAATCCTCTGAGGCATGGATTGCATCTCATAGCAAGAACTCACCTAATTTCATAGCAATAAATTGAGATTTGACTCAATACAGGGATTAGGCCTTTCCATTCCATGTCATGAACATTCAGAAATACATAGGCATAGATAAGCAGTTATTGTAGGACTAAACCAAATTTAAAACAGGATAATGGAATTGCTGAACTATACTTTCTTCCTTTGTGGTCTGGAAAGCAGAAATAGACATGATTTCAAAAGAGTTTAGGTAGATTCATGGAGGACCAGTTTGCTGTTGGAGGGATAAACCACTTGATTCAGTAAGTTGATAGCCGTGAGTTGCTGGGAGCTTGAGTACTTACAAAGGGACAGACCTGTATTTGCTGACCTTCTCAATTTAAACAATTGCTACATGTTGGTGTAAGATACTTGGCTAGACTGGCTAGAGGAACCTTTGGTATCATCCCAAATATGTCTTCATTCTTATGTCTTTTTCTGTGCTCTGACAATGGAACCAGATGGGTTGTCTTCATTTATACTGGTAAGGACTGTGCTCTGCTTGCAATATTGCGAAATTTAATTTTCCTTTTAAATTTACATTTTTCTTTTGACTTTCACTCCATCTGAGTCTGGAAATGTTCTTGTTAGTTTGCCAAGAAGCCTAAATTGGCCTGACACTATTTTTAATTCAGCAGGCAGCAGCTATTCTAAAAAGCAGATTAGAATCAGCTTTTGGAAAAGAAAGCGTGGTGTGAAGGGCTCAGAATATCCTTGCCTTGTACAGCACAGCAAAATCTTATTGTTCTCAAATCTCTGTGCTGAGAGACTGCAGGAATTTAGCAGTGCCTTCCCACTGCCCTGGCAGCCAGGTGGCAGAGGGGAGATAAAAGCTCAAGGAAGGTAATCACCCTGCTTAACCTATTCCATAACCTATTAATTTAATTGTTTTAATTTCATACACTTCATACACTAGGCAAGACCAGTATCCTTTCTGGCTTGTGTAAAAGTATTAGTTAGTTCTATCAGGGTCCATTGTGCCAAAGGCAATACAGAGATGCAAAGGGAGGGAGACTCTAACTCAGTGATTTGCCACGTAACTGACAAGAGAGCCAGAAATCTTCCTTTATAGAGGACAGAGGGTTTGTCTCAACTTGCTGACGGCAACTAACAACCGAGAGCTGGTTCTCTGCTCTCGACTCCCCCTTTAGTCAGCACGGAGAAATCAACACATCCAGAGGCCATCCATCCTGATGTTAAAGGGAGGTGCTAAGTGGCTCTCTGGAAGGGGTGATTCCTCCTCACAAGCGAGCCGAGGCAGAGCACCTAGCCTGGCTGCTTGTCTCTTAGACGACTAAAGTGAGGTGAAATAAATCCAGCCCAGAGGAAATGATCCTAGAGTCACACTACGGCTGGGATATCTTTGCTGTGGCCATAATTACATCATCAGTCTTCTGTGCAGCAGGCATTTGGGAGCACTGCCAAAATACAAGTAACACATTTGTCCTGCTGCCTAAAGTGTACTTTTTGAAACAAAAGATCCCTTGTTTACTATGGGCTGACATCACTCTGGAGTGGTGGGTGCTTTCTTTATAGAGAGGGCCCTAGCCTTTCCCTTACTTTTGTACCCTATTTCTGCAGTCTTCTTGAGTGATTTATTTGGATGGGGTTTCTGATGCTAATAGTGTTTCTTTGTCATGAAACAGGCTCTTCTGAGCAAGGAAATATTGTCATCATAATTTGCAATTCAGGGTTTATGCTGCCTAGCTGGAACTAATTTTTATTCCCATGAGGAGGAGCTGTCTTTCTGTTTTTATTTTTGCATAAATGAGATTGCTAGGTTTCTGGCTACACTGACAGCTTGCAGTGCAGGGTTCAGAGCCTCTAGTGGGTGTTGGGCTGTGTTCTGCCTTGCTGATGGGAACACTATGAATACAAGCTCAGGTCTTTGCCATCACCTCAGTTCACGTTCCAAAAGCAATTGTGCCTCTGACAGGTTTCAGAGATGGCTTTTTATGTGCAGCTCCAACTGTCAGCACATGAGCTGAGTAGGGAAAAGCATTGTCTTTATGGCCAATGTATTTTATCCCACTGTTACATCCATTAAATCCAAGAAACTTTGGATTTAATGGATGTAACTTTCCACTCAAGGATGTTTGAAGAGTGCGGACTCACACACAAAGCACTGGCAATCTGAGGTATTTGGCAAAGATGTCTACTCAGTTCTTCACAATCTGAAAAAGGGCTTTATGTAGGCAGAAGCAAAGCACATAAAGTTACATACACTGTTTCAGCTTTCTAGTGTAAAATCAGCACAGGGTCTCTACACTGGTGCAATTGTATCCAAAGTAAGAGTTGCTGCAACTTTGTGATCAAACGAAATTGGTGTCAAATCCAGACTAGAGCTTTCATAGACATGAGCTGGCTCTTAATAGATGTCCTGAAGTTCCCCGAAGCTGAAGAGTAATCGTGGAACACAGAACATGGAACAGCTCTGGTTGTACTCTCCTAAAATATAGAGACAGGTAAATACAGGGAGATTGGGCATACTTACTTGGCAGTCTTATATTTTCCCATTTCTCAAATGAACTGCCCAGTGACCATGGATAATCTTTTATTTACTGCCTTGCACTGAGTGAGGCTGATGAATGGTTGGTCACAGCAATAAGGGTATTCCCAAATAGGACATGCTTAAGGTGCTTCAGAAAGAACAGTGAGAGGAGAAAATGAATCAAGTGGCTTTTACAGCAAGGTACTGACTCTTCCTGTTTGCCTCTCTACTTCATAGGCATTTTCAGAATCAGGCACTTTAATTAGAGATTAGAATCAAGAAAATGAAAAGTAAAACTAGCTCACTCACAGAGGGAAAAAATAATTCTGCAGGGACTGAGAGGAGATGTGCATGGAGATCTGTTATTTGCCTCCTCTTTTTCTTCAAGATGCCTCATTTCCCTCTATCTAGAAAACAAATAGTGGAAGAAATAATTAGTAGTGAATTCCCAATCCACTACTCACTCAAAAGATTTAATAAAAACAAAGATGAGCTTCATGTTACACCACTTAGGTTTGTACATGGCCTGTTTCAAGCCCCAGAAACTTGTTCTAGGCCAAATACTTTGTTTTCTAGCAAAATATTTTTCAGCCAAATATGAATTTGAGAGATACAAGTAAAGTGTCATAGAATCATAGTGTGGTTTGGGTTGGAAGGAACATTAAAGATTGTTCAATTCAATCCCTGTGCCACTGGCAGGAATGCCACTCACTAGGTCATGTTGCTTAGGATTTCAAACCAGTACTTGAACACTTCCAGGGATGAGACATCCACAGCTTCTCTGGGCAACCTGTTCCAGTGTCTCACTCTCTTCACAGTATAGAATTTTCTCCTAATATTGAATCTAAACTCTCAGTTTAAGAAGGTTATCCCTTGTTCTGTCACTATCTGCTTATGTAAAAAGTCACTCTCCATCTCTTTTATAAGCCTGCTTTAAGTACTGGAAGGCCACAGTGAGGTCTTTCCAGAGCCTTCTCTTCTCCAGGTTGAACAACCGCAGCTCTCTCAGCCTGTCTTCATAGTGGGGGTGCTCCAGCCCTCTGATCATGCCTGTGATCTCCTCTGAACTCACTCCAACAGGTCCATGTCTTCCTAGGCCTCCAGAGATGATCATCAGGCAGTGTAAAATGGGATGGAAGGTGCTAAATGTTGAGGAGACAAGGGCTGAAGAGATTATTGTGGTGATGATGGCTAAGCCTTGGCTCCCCTACCCAGCTTCTTGAGTGTCAGGATTTAGAGCTCTTGCACCCTAAGAAAAATGTATCTAAATGTCTCCCAGCTCTTATTCACTCCTTTATCTCTGAGAGTGTTTTCCCAAAGGGTCGCACATGCTAATGCTCTAAACAACAAATATTTAGGCTCTGGCAGTGAAATATTTTTTAATCCAGTTNAACTCTCAGTTTAAGAAGGTTATCCCTTGTTCTGTCACTATCTGCTTATGTAAAAAGTCACTCTCCATCTCTTTTATAAGCCTGCTTTAAGTACTGGAAGGCCACAGTGAGGTCTTTCCAGAGCCTTCTCTTCTCCAGGTTGAACAACCGCAGCTCTCTCAGCCTGTCTTCATAGTGGGGGTGCTCCAGCCCTCTGATCATGCCTGTGATCTCCTCTGAACTCACTCCAACAGGTCCATGTCTTCCTAGGCCTCCAGAGATGATCATCAGGCAGTGTAAAATGGGATGGAAGGTGCTAAATGTTGAGGAGACAAGGGCTGAAGAGATTATTGTGGTGATGATGGCTAAGCCTTGGCTCCCCTACCCAGCTTCTTGAGTGTCAGGATTTAGAGCTCTTGCACCCTAAGAAAAATGTATCTAAATGTCTCCCAGCTCTTATTCACTCCTTTATCTCTGAGAGTGTTTTCCCAAAGGGTCGCACATGCTAATGCTCTAAACAACAAATATTTAGGCTCTGGCAGTGAAATATTTTTTAATCCAGTTAGTGTGTGCTCTGCTGATTCAATGCCATCAAATCTTATTATATACTTCACTGGATGCTGAATGATTGCATTCATATTTTTGCTAGTACAGTTATTCTATCAATCATCCTGACAAGAGGGAGGGTGGTTTTGACAAGACATTTACCCTCTCCTTAGGTCTAGGGATCCAGATAATAGGTGAGATAATTCAGCAGGATTGGAGTCCTACACTGAAAGAAGCCCACTGCATACAGATAAGGTCTGTGATGATTAATTCATGTTAACTGCTTGTTAGCTGTTCCTGAAATGTAGATAAATCCTTCAAGTTTTCTATGAGGTCTCAGTCAAATTATGGAAATAACAATTGAGAACCATGGAATTATAAAATGTCCTGAAATGGGAGGGACCCACAAAGATCATGGAAGCCCAGCTCCTGTCTCCGGGCTTCCAGGATCATCCTCAAGAACACCACCATGTGCTTGTGAGTGTTTTCCAAATGCTTCTTGAACTCTGTCAGGCTTGGTGCTGTGACCTGTTCCTTGGGGATCCTGTTCCACTGCCCAGCCACCCTCTGGGGGAAAAACGTTTTGCTGATGTCCAACTTAAACCTCCCTGACACAACTGCAGGCCATTCTCTCAGGTCCTGTCACTGGTCACAGAGTAGAGATCAGTGTCTGCCCCTTCTCTCCTCCTCATGAGGAAGTTGCAACTACAATGAGGTCTCCCCTCAGTCTCCTCTATGCTGAACAGACCAGGTGACCTCAGTTGCTCCTCACATGGCTTCCACTCAAGGCCCTTCATCATCCTTGTTGCCCTCCTTTGGATTCTCTCTAGTAGCTTTATATCCTTCTTTTATTGTGGCACCCAAAACTGCTGCCAGCACTCAAGGTGAGGCTGCCCCAGTGCGGAGCAGAGCAGGATAATCTGCTCCCTTGCCCAGCTGGCCTGATGTCCCCAGGACAGGGATGTCCCTTCTGGCTGCCAGGACACTTTCACTCATGTTCAGCTTCTCATCAATCAGGAGCCCCAGGGTCCCTTTCCCTGGCACTGCTTTCCATCTTTCATTCCACAGTCTGTCTGTACTACCAGGGTTGCCCCATCCCAGAAGCAGAATCCATCAGTTGTCTCTGTTAAACTTCATACAGTTCCTGATTGCACATCTCTCTAATATGTCAAGGTCTCTCAGCATGGCCTCTCTGCCTTTGAGGGAAACATCAGCTCCTTCCAATTTAGTATCATGGACAAACTTGCTTAACAGTCCTTTGAGACCTATGTCCAAATTGTTTATGAAGACACTGAAGAGCACTGGGCCCAAGATGAAGCCCAGCAGAACCCCATCAGTGACGAGCTGTCAGCCTGATGTAATCCCATTTACTATAACCCTTTGTGTCCTATGTATGAGCCAGTGTTCACCCACTGTAATTATCTATCTGCAAGCTGGACATTTTGTCCAAAAAGGATGTTTAGTGACTCCAGCTCTTTGATACATTAGAAAATCATAAAAAAATAGAACTGAAAATAATTTCAGAAAGTTATTAGTCTAGCTCCATGCAAGATAATACTTTATTTAAAACATGGTTTGTGGTCTAAACTTAGTCCAGCTAGTGATGATTGCATGCCCTATAATTCGTGTCATCGTTGACAGCATAGGCCTGTAGATGACAGGCAAGCCTTGTGACAAGGATAGAAATGTAAGTTTGAGAAGCAAAACATTAGAAAGCCTGAAAATTTTGATTTAACATTATAGGGTGTGGGCTTAAGAAGGCTCAGTGTTACAAAATGTGCCAGATGTTTGCTTGTGTTTTCTTCTCTGCAGTGGTAGATTTAAAGGTTGTGATGCAGGATGTGGAACATAGTCTGGAATGGATTTACATTACAAGCTGCAGTTAAATTGTGTATTTTCTGATGAATGACCAAAGAACTTCAACTAAAAGCACCAAGTGGATTGAATACTGCCTAAAAAATTAAGATCTTTGAAGCAGCTCTCAGAAAGTCTCTTCCAATATGTTTATGTGTTTAAATTATGTTCCCAGAACAGGCAGAGAAGACTCCTGGGTGCAGAAATCTCTACTAATCTTTTTCTAAGCTACATGAGTTTGTTTTTATATTCGGAATAGAGATTTAAGACCTTGCCAGGCAGAGAAAAAACATTTTATATTGCTTGGATGAAATTCCTTGTCTAGTATGAGGCTGTGTGTACATGCAATTCATGTGAGAGGACTGCTCTGGAAAGGAGGGGCTGGTATGTCCCCAGTCATATAATGGCCTGTGTGCTGGACCAGGTACAGCACTAACTGTCAGACTTTTTAGACCCCACAGTGAATCTGTTGAAGTTTTCTGAGTCAAATGCTACAAAAGGCTGATAGAGATTCATGTGGCTCACACACCTCACTCAAAGAGAAGTTAATGTTGCAGTCTGGATTCAGTTTGCTGTTTGGCATACATTTGTATGCTGTAACAGTTTCCAGCTTTGGAAAAATGTCTTCATGTTCATTCAGTCATGTTCCCAGTGTGCAAGTTGATAAATGCATCTTCAATGGTAAAAAATCCATGAGGCTCACTCTCTGTTTTTGGTTACAGGATTGAGAACTGCATTGTACCACCATAGAGTCTGAGTGTTTCCTTTTAGTTATGAATGTATTTTTTATTGATATTTTTGATATTTGTACTGTAAATTGAAAGACTGTCCTCTTTTGAAAATGCTTGTGATGCCAGTTATTAATGGTAGTTGGTACAAGAGTTAGTGATATCTAAATATCAGTAGTGAAATTACGTTGAGGAAAAAAATAATACAATCACAGAAATAAAACATAGTAATTGTATAGTCACCAGTGATTTTAACTGGTTATATTTAGGTTGCTACAGTAAGGTGATATTACAATACAGAATAAAAGCATCGGTAGAATAAGGAGAGAGAAGAATTAAAAGGGAATTTGTAAGTTTTATTTGTGAATTGCTGTAGAACATTTGTATGGGCACTGAGTATGCCCACAATCAAAAAGGAACACCCTGGAGGACTTGGGCTTGCTATGTACTAATTTAAGAGTGCTGTTTGTACTATGTGACTTTTAAAAGCTGAAAGGAATTTTCCACTAATACATTGTATTAATTAAAAGAGGCTGCTGGGGAATAAAATAGGAAATAAAATGTAGCAATCAGATGCCTCTTAGGCAAGCATATCAAAAGCCATTAGTAACTAGGTCTAATGCTAATCTGTTATCCATTAAATCACTGCTGGCAAAAAGTTTTGATGAGACAAGTATCTGCGAGGTGTCAAGAAATGTAACAACCATTCAAAGAGCAATTTAGATCCCATTTGTAGCAGAATACAAGGTGTCACTCTATGTTATGGTGTTCAAAAAATTCAAGCTGTGTACAAATACAGAGGGAAGCCCTATTTTCAGGAGCAATGATTTTTAAAAAGTTTTGTGTAGAAACCCCAGTGCTGAACTTCATAAGAGTTCCTTGGATCTATAGAGAAGAAAAGTTGCAAAGGAATTGAGGAGCTGAGAGAAATTTTAAGTGTAGTTTTTAATTTAATGCTGAAATGACTACCCTGGAAAGGCATGCTCATCACTGGTGACATGCCAAGGAGAAGGGTAACAAATTGGGAAGGGTTCAAAAAAGAAAGAATGATCTAAGAGCAGGGCGACTGACCTGGGAAACAAATTTAAGGAATTGGGTTTGTTCAGCTTGTCAAAGAAAAGCTTATTAAGTCGTTGGATTGCGGTCTGTTAACTCCCTGTATTGGGAAAGCAGATCATGTAACAAAGGGATTTTTAATCTGGCAGACAAATGATGTAACAAGATCAAAGAAAAGCTGGAGCTACATGAATCAGGCCAGACAATGTGTGGCTCTTAATAGCAGATGAGCAATTGAAAACAATTAATTTTGGCATGTGGTAAATTACCGTCTTCTGAAAAATGTAAAATGTGGAAATTTTAAAGATTTGATATTTGTTCTCTGAAGTTTTGGTCTGTTGAAGATATGATTTCTTCTTTAAAGATTTAAAGTAGTGAAATCTTCTGTCCCTGATATCTTATATTTTTCAGGAGTCTGATTTATTCACTCTTCTAACCTTTTCATGGGCTTCTTCCTGCACTGTCTCCTGTTTGAGGCTTCAATGTTCATTTGCAAAACACCTATATCCTCCCCCCATGGTTTGACAGTCTTTGAAAAACCTCCCTAGTGGAATCAGTGTTAGAAATTTAAGCCATCATACATCTGGTTTATTGAGATAGCCTATTGTAGTCAATTAAACATAATTACACTGAAAATAACACCTAAGAATCTGTTTTCCAAATACCGAATATCTCTTACCACATATGCAGGGAGAGAAAAGACCTATTACACTATCAACTCTGTTACTAAATATAACCTAATAACCATAATACATTAAGTGTATCATATGAAAGATGAATTTAATTTAGAGACTTAATTACTGATTTGTAATGTAAATTCTGTGAGATGGTGTGTGGTTTTTTTGAGCCTTAACCTTTAAATACATGTAATTTTCAGTCAACTCACAATATTAACTTTTGCTGTAGCATTTTGTTATGCATGAGATAGTAAAGAGCTCCGTTGGCGTGTTTGGGAAAAAAGGTGTATTAACAGATTTTCTAGAGCCTGGGGATCAAAGGAGCTGCTGAGCCACTCTGTTGTGTCTCCAGTGCATTGCAGACCATTAAATTCCACCCACTTACCTCTCTGTGTAGACCAGTTAGTTTGATTAGTGCATTTTTATCCACAGAAAACAAAATATTTGTGTACCATAGAGTCTTACCTGTTCAATAAAACTAGTCTGACACCTTTCCTTTCTTAGCTTTGTCTCTGGAAATGGCTCCATTTAAGTTATTGTGGGAATTCTTTTCTTAGCATTTGCACAGCAGAATTCAAGGATAGACAGGTTAGCTCTCTTTGTCATCAATGTCAAGGGGATGGTCTTGTGATGAAAATCTGCCAAAAGATTTTCTAACCTTCCATATTGAGACTCCCCTTCACTCACTAGGAGAAGACAGTCTACAGATATTGAGGACAGGCAAAACAGTTCTAAACACTCTCTCTTAAAAGGATCAGTGTTCGCTTTATTTTAAAGATTAGTTTCCCCACACACAGATGTTCTTATGCCTGTGTTCTATCACATAAACACTATATGCTTTTATTTTGTGTTTCCTCCAAATACTAAGGCTACATTTTCACCACAGCTTGACTTTTCCATAGCAAAAGTTCTGGAATCCATTCTACTTCTCACACTTTAGTCTAAGTAGCAAAAGATTTGTCAGGCCCTGACACTACAGTGGTCCTGACCATCTTCACCATTATATCTTCTTGAGAGCAGTAGGATGAGCCCTGGCTTCCTACAGAGCCCCTGTACTGCTGGCTATGTTATTGTGCTTGGGTATCAGCTCCCTATCTCTTACCTGCAACCAACCCTGACACATGACCTGTTTCCCTGATAATCCAATGCTTAGGTCAATAAACAGCAAACAAAATCTGGATAAAACACAAACCAGTGTTACTTAACTGTAATGTATTTACTCCTGCCAAATACTTAAATATTTTTCCATTTCAGTTTGTATTTTAAAGGGCTTGATTTCCTTCTGTTTGCTTTATATTTCATAGTTGAAACCTTGATATGGGGTACAAAGCAGATTTCTTAATCTAAGTGCTTTGACTTGTATCTGAGAGGTAGCAGTAGTAAGACCAAAGATCCAGCCTTCGTTTTACTCTTTGCATTAGAACTTTGAGGATGAGGTTCAGTAACTTGGGTAGATTCACAAAAAATAATAATTAAAAAATTTTTTTTACCTTACAATAGTTCAGTTATATGTCACTTTCTTCAGAGGAATTCCAGAGAGTCTATGTAAGAGAAAATGTAATTAATTGATTGGTTTGGCCTCTATAGTGCTCTGTAAGTGAATCAGGGCTGATGAATGTCAGGAGGTATAAGATCTATTTAGGGCTTGTGCAGGCGCATGCATTAGTTTGAGGGAGAGTTTGGTATGCTATGGATTTGTTCTGGTTGCCTCCCAAGAAAAGGCTCCGGATCCAGTGACCTTGAGAGGTTTTTCCATATCCTCTGTTTGTCAGATGTAACCATGCTTGTGAAATCAGCCACACAGATAAGAAACTCTGTTGGCTCTGTAAGGTTTATTTATCAGTGAATGCATACTTTCCTGTGGTTAATCGGCTATTGAAGCTCAAAAGTTTTTAAATCCTTGTTAAGAAGATAGAACTACTATTAATCTGTCATGACTACAGGAGTGCAGCCTCTGTAGTGAAGCATCGCTGTTGAAAAACTCAATCATATAAATAATTTGTACAGAATTCTGTTATGATTTTTTAAAAGGTTACTGTTGCAGGCTTAGATACGACTGGGTGATCTGCAGTGTTCAGTTGCATTCAGTCTGTCAAGCTAAGGATGTACTTCAGTGGTGAATCCCTGTGTGGTGGCTGCAATTTGGCAAGTGGTTCCCTGGGAGTAGGAGGGGGATTTCAGGAGTCTTCTTAGAAGAATTACATGGAAACAGATCGTGCAGGGAAGATGAGTCTGAGAGAGTTGGTTGATATTCGAAGATCACTTCTTCTCAGGCTCAAGAACAGTATGTCCCGATGGGCAAGAAATCAGGCAAAGCAGATGAGAGGCCCTATGTGGATCATTAAAGAACTCCTGTAATTAATCAGGCATAAGTAGGAAACACATAGGAGATGGAAGTGGGCATGGGCCACTTGGATTGAATATAGAAATGTTAACAGAATAAGTAAAAATGAGACAAGGAGGGCCAAGGCCAATCTGGAATTAATTCTAGCCAAGGATGTAAAGAACAACAAGAAGGTTGTCTTCAAATACATCAATAACAAAAGGAAAACAAAGGATAATGTGGGCCTGTTACTTAATGGAGGGGGGAAGCTGGTGAGAGAGAATTCAGGCAAGGCAGAGTTACTGCACACCTTCTTGCATTGGTCTTTATTGACTAAAACAGCCCTCAGGGACATCTGACCCAAAGGATCAGTGTAAAGGAATGTTGGAAGAAGCAAGACTTTCCTTTGATCATGTTAGAAAACACTTAGGTGACCTTGACATGCACAAGTCCCTGGGCCCTGATGCAATGCATCAACAGGCACTGAGGGAACTGACAGATACTGTAGCGAGGCTGCTCACAATCATCTTTGACAGGTTGTGGCATTCATGAAAGGTGCCTGGGGACTGGAAGAAAGTAAATGTCACCCCAGTTTTCTGAAGGGGCAAGAAGGAGGACCCAGGGAACTACCAGCCAGTCAGCCTCACCTCAGTCCCTGGAAAGATGATGGAGCTCCTCATTCTGGAGGCCAACTCTTACCACATGGATGACAAGAAGGTGGTCACGAGTGGTCAGCATGGATTCACAAAGGATAAATAATGCTTGATCAACCTTATTGCCTTCTGTGATGAAACAGCTACCTGAATAGATGAGGGAAGAGCAGTGGATATTGTCTACCTCGACTTCAGCAAGACTTTTGTCAGTAACACTCCAGTGTCATGTTATAGTGCAGAAAATAATCAATAAGAACACATATAATAAAGCATTCAAAATATCCCCTGTGCATCTTCTCTATATGCCTTGATCTGCCCCTTGCATACATTAACCACCCTTAAAAGCAAGAATGAGTATGTAAATAGCTCCTGTTACAAACCACTATGGGCAAAATATCTCTATATTTTTATGTAGTAACTTAACAAGCATATTAACTACTGGTTGTTTCTTTTTGTAGATGCCCTTAAAACAGTCACTGGGACAGAAATTAAAGACATGGGGAGTGATGGAATGCTTATCTTCTTGTCTATGATAAAAATAATATATTTAAGATTGTTTTGCAAATAACATAAGGATTTATGATGTTTTCAGCAGAGTTATTTGACATATGAAAGTGAGAAAACAGGAAGAACTACAAGTGGAAAAGGTAATGCTTAAAAGCATTAGGAGTTTGTCTCTCAGGGAGTAGGTAAATTTTGTTCAGTAGCTAGGAAATTTTTCCCTGAGTATGGCATGGTATTGCCAGGTCTGATCATTCAGAGATGACAAGGCATTATGAGATTAGTAATTAATTGAAAGACTTTATTTCTTTTTATTTGCCCTCTATAATTTCAGGGTGGAATCTGTTTGTTTTAAAGCCTTCCTTTATTGCCATGAGGGCTAGCAGTGCTTTGGTCTGACACAAAGCAGAAGCAGAACTTTGTTTAAATAATAAAGCTGAGACTTGAAAAGAAAACTTCCTGCTATTGCAGCACTCTGGATTTCAGGAAATTGGCAGCCCTGTTGCAACTTTTGTGTCTCTCCTTGCATGACCTTCTAAGCAGTGTCACTTCATGAAGGTAGAGGCAGTGATTCCCAAAAAAATGGAGTTCTGTGACCTTAGTAAAATCCCAGTGGGCTTGGGTCTTTGCAAATCTGATGACTTGCTACTTTTGTATTTCATGTATCTTGAGTGACCAGCTCACAGCTCCACTTTGATCCCTAGAGTGCAAAAGGAAATCCCCAGTAAGTCATGGGTCTGGTCCACCTTTGCTAGTTTGTTGCTCCTTGCTTTTCATTTGTTTCATTTAAAGCACCTTAGTTTGTCTGTAATGAGATTAAATTGCTCTTGTGGCTGAATTATTTATGGATTTTAATGTAATTTTCTGAATTTGTATTCCCACTGAGAAAAGTTAATTAAGTTTTGCAAAGGCAAGTTTGAAATACATTTCAGATTTGCGGAGAAGTTTTCAGGATTTCCACCCAAACCCCAAGCCCCAGTGGGATCTTGCATATTTTAAAGGCATCAGAGTTTAGCTTCTTCCTAAACACTCCTTGTACTGCAGGATCTCTGACAGCCTGTAATCCTTCCAGGCTTCACAGCATGCTCTGAAAATTGCAATTTCCTTTCTTCTTTGAAACAAATTCTTATCATTTCTTGCATATGGTATTACAGCTGACAGTCCCAGCCTGAATATTAAGACTGTAATTCTATTTCTTGAGTTGTGGTGCAGTCTATAAATTCATTCAACTGGACTTCCAAGGTGGGTACCACCAAAATGAAATCTCAATTAATTTTCTAATGACAGTCAGCTGGGACCATGTTCTATGTTGAACAGTGGCTGATTCATATTTTAACAAGCTATTGTTTTCCCAATTTAAATTCTATGATTTCTTGAATCATCAGCTTTTCTCCAAGATGCACTGGGTGGTATTTGCATAATTAATCATGCATTTTGACTTTTACTTAGCACATATATTTACATAACTGCAGGATTAGTTAAGAGAAAGGGCAGAATGTGGCTTCCAGATGAAGTGGAAAAAAGTTCGGCAGTGGAAAGAAGTTTCAGCAAACAGCTGCGGGTCATGAATTCTGAAAACAACACGTCTGAGATAACTGGGCAGTGAAAGCTTTCTGCCAGGGTGATGAGGGTAATACCACTTCTTACTGGTATTTTCTGTGTGAGTAGGAGAGGTCATTCAGGCAATGTCTATAAAATACTGCCAGACTGTATTCTGATTTCATGCCTAGGTTTATTACAGTGTCTGGCTATGAAATTATATCTAATTTCTGTTCATTTGAAAGGTATTTGGTGGTGTCTGCCTCCTACATTACCAGATAAAATTTTTCCTTGTTTGTTGAAAAGAAGTTTTTATTAGCATGTTCGTTTGATTTTAGCCTTTGGCTATTGCAGTGTTGGTTTCATACAATAAGTGTGAATTTTAAGAATTATATAAAATCAGGCTGAAGTGGGCCTCTAATTATATCTGGAGAGGTTTAATTCTGCTTGATGACTTCTGATAAATGTGTGACACCTTTAAAATCAGTGTCTTAAAGCTCAAGAGGATAGGGCCTCATCTCCTCTTAAGCAGCTTGTCTCAGAATTCTCAGACTCACTTGCTGGAGCAAAAACCTGCACAAGTGCGCCTGGCACACCTTGCTAGAGGGCTTGTTGTAGCTCCAAAGCTGAAATTCAGAAGTACAGGGACAGACCTTGGACTGGGAATTAGATGAGTGATTTCCCACTTCAGCCAGGTAGGCAAGTAAGGATGCACCCTTCTGGGAGAACAGCCTCCTTCCTCATGGCTGTGCTGCAGAGTTATTTTGATTCCTTGTGTGGATGTGCATGTACAGCAGCTTGAAGTTCGTCACAGCCCTACTGATGTCCCTCTATTATGAGAGAGAGTCCTGGAAGGAAACACCTCTTCAAAATAGGGTTCTGTTGCATTAAAACATCCACAGAGGAGCATGTGTGGGCTAATGGCCCATCGAGTATATTGCTACCCCTCGGGAAATTTTCAAAGGACACTGAGTATCAAGAAAGGAGGGTTCTTTCCGACCTTGAGAACTATCCCCTGTTTTGACTGGAAAAATAAGGGCTGAGGGAGAGTTTACTCTGAAGATGCTTCAGCACTCTCCCTTTTATGTGCTGTGCAGAGATGGAGTAGAAGAAAGTACCCAGTGTATCCTCTGAAAACTGTGGTAGCTGCTGTCAATCAGTTGTCTACAGATTGGATCTGTCTGAATCCTGATATTGTATGGGCAAAGTCATTCATGAGGTGTTTGGTGTAGTACCACATGTGTTAATGTTGCTGGCATCACCTCTGTACTATAAATAACCCACTGGATAGTGACACAGTGTTAATTCTTGCATGTGTTCATACCATTTTTACTTACTTTTTCTAACCAAATATTTACAAACAATCCTATTGTACTCTCTGGCATCGTGAGGCATCTCCCTAAAGGGAACCATTAATTTTCTGCTGTACAGCATTGGTTGATAGATGCTTTGTGGAGGAGGAACTGATATGAAAGCGTAGAAATGAAAACAGCAACACTCCTGCCAAGCACTGTAGCCTGTTGCTTTCATTCATCAGCTGGTTTTATTCAATCGTCCGAAGGAATGCTAGTGAATGAATCTTATTGGAGAACTGCACAGACTGTGAGGCAGCGCCCAGGAGCACAGCAGCCTCCCTTCCTTGCTGTCTTCTATCAGTATCCCTGTTCCCAACACCAGGGGTCAGCTTTCTACTGTTAATTTGAAGCCCTTTCTGCTCTAGCGATGGCATCTAGCCGTTACAAGGTGCAAGGAAACCAACGAGAAGCTCCAGCCCTCCTCTAGAACAAACATACTTTACAGGAATGGTTAAGGTAGAAATACTTACGTGTTGGGTAACTTGTATTGCACTTCTCCCAGCAGAGCTATTTTCTAATTGCCTTTCTCTTCCATCCAGGAGCTGCAGTTATCTGTTTGTTGTTTAGACTGACTTCAGAGCCAATGAATGTGACAGCTCCTTCACGGTGACCTGGGATTGCAGAGTGGGCAGGATCTCTGCTTGCCTGTTTTAGTTATTTACATGGTCTTCATTGCTGTCATGTCTGAGGTTCCTTTCTGCCTTGAGAGTCTGTGTCTTTCCAGATGAGGTCACGCAATGCTGCTTTACTTCTTAACGATGAAAAAACTAAGCCAAGAGGCTCACTGCAAACAGCAAACACCCAGATCAGCATTCATCTCACATCCTGTAGAGTAGTCCTAGAAACAGCAGGCTCTATTCCAGCAATTCCCATAGAAGGGAAGTGACTCTAGAGGCATTTCTTTCAAATATATTATTCAACCCTGATTGCTTCTTCCCCAGACCTGTGCCACCACACTGTGATTCTATTCTGGAGATCCCCTAACTTTTCCCAACCA
Source organism: Ploceus nigricollis (assembly GCA_013399945.1). Lineage (NCBI taxonomy): Eukaryota > Metazoa > Chordata > Aves > Passeriformes > Ploceidae > Ploceus > Ploceus nigricollis. Next base: position 221,384 of record VXBC01004256.1, read on the forward strand.
TCCCATGTGAAGAGCAGGAAGCTTTCCAATTTAGCTGTCTTTGCTGGCTAGCATTCAATCAGACAGCTGGGTCACCAGGCAGCTTTAAAGACCTAGTCCTTCTTAGATTTATTTTAGGAATTGCTAGTTATATAGATTGAGTATTACATAAATGTAATGTTGCTATCAGTACCCAAAGATGGCAGTGTCATTTAAAATTATTATTTTTCAGCCAGTTCAACAACCACAGGGCCACTGGGATGAGGACAGTGGAAGGAATCAGAAATGGCAGAGGGAAAGAGAGATCAGCACTTTTAGCAGTCGCCCATAGTTAGATTGGTTTGTGTCAGTCATGAAACTGGACTTGAAAATATTTTCCTATCTTGGTCTACACTCCACACAAGAAAACTTCCGGCTAAACTTGGAAAAGCAGTTGCAGAAATATTTGTAAAGGGGTCTGACATGGAATGTCCTATGCATTCTCTTAATTAAGAGTAGCAGGGGAAGAAGTGCTACTTCTGTGTATGATGCTGATGAGATCTTCCCTGGAATGTTGTATCCAGCTATTAATAGTTCAGTCTTCAAAACGGGTGTTAAAATTGAAAAAGGTTCAGAGATGAACCACATTATGACTTATGTTTGAAAACTCTGCCTTACAGTTAAATTCTTAAACAATTCAACTTGACTTGTTAAGGAGAAGATTAAGTAGTGATTTGATTACTGTCCATTAATTACTTGAAGGGAAAGGAAGGCGATATCTTATAGAAAAGAACTCTTTCATCTTACTTTTTCATGTAGGACAGAATCTAGCAACTGGAAGTAGAATTCAGAGATCCCAGAAAGCTGGAAATGAATTTTTAATGGTGGAAGTGATTAAGCATAGGAACAAATAAAGGATTTATTCATCACAACTATCTTCTTTAGTCTTAGAATTTACAAATCTGCATTGAACACATTCCATCATTAATTCTAGCAATATGTAAGTTACTTTGTAAGCTCCTGAAGTTAGATGGCTTGTCATTATTCCTAGGGCAGAATGGTAAAAAGAAATGTAGAAGGCCCCTTTAAAGACTTTTTCTCCTAAGACTTTTCTGTCTTTTGTCCTGGAGATGAGTGTGGATCATTTTTCAGCAGAATGCATTAGTAAAAACCTGAAGGAAATCTATCTAATTTAATGTTTTCATTAGTTGAAACTTGTAAGATGTTCAGACTCTTCTTAGCTTAACTTTGGTTTCTTGCTGCTGTAAAGCAAAACCACATTTTCTGCAATGTAAAATCTTCCTGTTTGTCCCTGCTTAGAGAACTCAATCATACTTTTTCAATTCTTCTCTTCATGCTTGGTAATACTTATGAGGCTGCTGAACTGTAGAATATATAACCAGAAATATCTGGATGCTAACCTCCACTTATTCATACGATAGGCCACTTCAAGATTCTATCAGGAATACTTTGAAAATCCTGACCACTGAAAAAAGTGCAGATCAAATTTTCGTTTTTTGGAAACTTTTAACGTCAGAACATCATGAAAAACAACTCTTTCTGTGTGTATGTGTGTGGTTTTTTAAAAATTATTTTGCATTGTCTGTTCTCATGGTATCACTTTGCTGATAGCGTAGCGTATATGAGAGATGATAAAATTGAGTATTTTTTAGGGTATTGTAAAATGAAGTCGACTAGGGAAGGTAGGAAGAAAAAGTATTCAGAGATGCTTAACTGTATCAGTGAGGGATCAAAGTAGTGAATCATGTAAGTAGATTTGAGTTGTTTGATCCTTACACTTCCATTTTTCTGGCTATGAGACAAGCAGAATACAACTTTGCTGTGTGAAGAACTTGAGGCTCGCTCTGTATATCTGTACAATCTATGCATCCTTAATTTTTCAACATTGTCATGCTGGATTTAAATAACTGATGAAATTTAGCGAGTGGCTGCTCTTGGGAGAAGGCTCACCAGCAATAAAAGAAAGGCAGCAGGTATTGCTCCAAGAGCTATTGCAAAGTCTTTCAGTCCTGAGTTATTCTTATCAGATTCCTCCAGGTATGGGAGAGCTGGCTGGGATTCACTGGCATTCTCCAGCTTCTCCCATCAAATGGTGTGTGATGAAGTGGTTTCCACTACTGTGTAAGAGATCTTCATAGAGGGACAGTTATACCAGCTCTTGTATTGTTTGGTGAGTCCTCAAAAGAGGAGCCAGCACAGTAGATTCTCAAGATGCTTATACTGATCCCCACCTTGGCTCCCACTGAATAGGAGAGGAATTTTATGGAGCAGAACGTGCTTTCTAGATGCTATGGAGTCCCAGGCTTCTTCCTGTGCTGCAGAGACGCTGGAGGGAAGAGTGTCCAACAGCAGCCTGGCTGGTGGAGATGGGAGATGGGAGATAATGGGGACATAAATTCCCCTTTAACTCCCACAGCAGATCCATGTGTTGGCCAGAGCCAGATCTGGTTTAGGTAGTGGTTGGCTTCTCAGAGCTGCAGGTCTACAAAGTTGGCTGTCACTAGAGAGAGGTGGAAGTTTCTTACGTGGATAAATACCTGCTGGAGGGGAATGACAAAAACAGAGTGGTATCAAATGAAATGCATGAGGTAGATAAAAGTCTGTTAAAATGTAAGATAGAACTTCTTTACTGTGGGGGTGGTTGAGCAGAAGAGCAGTATTTCCACAGTCTAGAGAGGCTGATTTTAAAAATCTGACAACACAGTCCTGGACACCATGCTCTGACTGACACTGGTTTAAGAAAGCAGAATTGGACTAGATGTTCTCCAGAGGTACCTTCAAACCTGAGGTATCCTGTGGTTCTGTGATTTTTTTTCTTTCTTTTTCATCCTTTATCCATCATATATAAGTGTAAGCCAAAATTTGCCCCATGTTTTGCATAGATACTTGATACTTTATATGAAACTTTTGGACCAGTTCCATTCCCTAGAAGCAGCTTGTTGTTCTTTGGAAATTTCACTCTGAAGGATCCTCTGTCCTTTTGCCTCAACTATCTTTTTCCCCTGACCTTGTTACTTGGTCAAAGGTTTGAAAGCTATTGCTTTGTTGCAGTATACGGTGCAAACTGATGTTATTTAGGCAATTTAGGGGTGAGGAAGGCCAAGATGAAGCTGGAACTGAACCTGGCAAGGGACACAAAAAAGCTTCTATGGATACAGTAACCAGAAAAGGAAGGTCAAATGAGGTGCAACCCACCCAATAAAAAAAATTATGGAAAACTGGTAACAACAAATGAGGAAAAGGCTGAGGTACTCAGCAACTTTTTTCCCTCAGTCTTCAATGGCCACCTCTCTTCCTACACCTCTCAAGTGGACAAAACATCAGGATGGGGATGTTTGGAGCCAAGTCCCTTCTGCTGTAAGAGGTCAGATTCCCCACCTGAGGAATCTTAATGTACATAAGTCTTGGGACCCAATGAAATGATGTGGTTGCCAAGCTACTCTCCATGATATTTGAAAGTCATGGTAGTCAGATGAAGTCCCAGGTGACTGGAAAAGGGAAGCCATTGTATCTATCTTGAGAAGTGGTAGAAAGAAGGACTCCAGGAACTACTGACCTGTCAGCCTCCCCTCTCTGCCTGGGAAGATCATGGGGTCTAGTTTCCTCCTAGAAACTCTGCTAAGGCACATGGAAGGCAGGGAGGTGAATTGAGGCAACCAGGATGGCTTCACCAAGGGTAAGTCCTACCTGACAAACCAGGGGCTTTCTGTGATGCAGTGACAGCAGGAGTGGACAAGGAAAGGGTTACAGATGTCATTTATCTGGACTTTTGTACAGCCTTTGGCATGATCCCCCGCAACATCCTTCTGTCTAAATTGGAGGGAGATGGAGTTGATGGATGGACTGTTGGGTGGTGAGGCATTGGTTGGATACATCCAGAGAGTTGGTTGGATAATCACATCCAGAGAGTAGTGGTCAATGTCTCAGAGTCCCAGTGGATATCAGGGACTAGTGGAGTCCTTCACGGATCTGTACTGGGAGCAGTGTTCTTTAATGTCTTCATTAATAGCATAGATAGAGGGATCCAGTGCACTCTCAGCAAGTTTGATGAGAGCACCAAGATGAGCGGTGCTTTGACACACCTGAACAATGGGATGCCGTCCAGAGACAAGCTTCAGGAGTGGGTCCATGCAAGCATCATAAAGTTCAAGGCCAAGTGCTGGTGCTGCACCAGGGTCAGGGCAACCCCCGGTACCAGCACCAGCTGGGCATGAACAGACCCAGAGCAGCCCTGCCCAGAAGGGCTTGGGGGTGCTGTGGGTGAGAGGCTGCACATGGCCCGGCCATGGCACTCACAGCCCAGAGAGCCAAACGTGTCCTGGGCTGCATCCAGAGCCCCGTGGGCAGCAGGGGAGGGAGGGGATTCTGCCCCTCTGCTCTGCCCTGCTGAGACCCACCTGGAGCACTGCATCCAGCTCTGGGCTCCCAGCACAGGAAGGACAGGGACCTGGTGGAGTGAGCCCAGAGGAGGCCACCAATATGATCAGAGAGAAGGAGCATCTCTCCTGTGAAAAAAGGCTGAGATAATTTGGGTTGTTCAGCCTGGAAAGGAGAGGGCTTCAGAGTTTTTATGGCCTTCCAGTATCTGAAGGGAACCTACAAGGACTATTTACAAGAACATGTAATGACAGGACAAGGGTGGATGGCTTTAAATGGAAAGAGCGTAGGTGTAGATTAAATATTGGGAAGAGATTCTTTACTGTGAAGGNACTTAACATACCCACTTAAGATACATAATATTTCATGTACTAAAAATAAAAGCAAGCAAAACCCCTCACAATTTCTGTCAAAAAATATCTGGTTATATCCCAGCCTTATACAAAGAGGAATTCTGAAAAATATTGTCCAAATTTAATGTTCAGTAGCTGGCTGCACTGAAAAATGGGAAGAGGTCCATTAGGGACCTGGGAGGTGCTTAACTACAAATTAGTAGGGGCCTAGGCAGTCCTCTAGAAGAAATATCACTGTTTTTATGCCCTGTTTTTATACACTTCCCTAAACATTTGATGTTAACTACTGATGCAAATGGGTTAGGGGCACGTGTTGGATCTGTAATGGCTACTCTTAATTTTCATGGTGCATGCTAGTGCAAAACTGAGTGCATGCCCATATGTATGACTCTGCTTCTTTCTTGCTCTTCTGTCAAATCTGGGTCTTCTGCCAAATGTCTTCAAAAATGTTCTCAGAGCTGCTGTATCATTTCTCAATGTCTCCTCAATGGCCTGAGCTGTACATGTCCATCTCATCAGGCATCATCTATCTGCTTCCAACAGACCACAGCACTGCCATAAAACACTAACTTTCCTGTCTCTTAATTATGGAATACATAAGCATCCCCTGCAGTGTGTGCATCCCCCTCAGAGCTGTTCTGCTCAGGAATACTAAAATGCTGGCAGCCTGGCTTGTTTGCAGGCTGGTGTGATTATCCAGAGGCAGCACATTTGTAGATATCCATTTGTGGCATGATCCTGGGGATTTCTAATCATTGTGTGCCACCTGGAAGCCCCTCACTTGGCCACTTGATGGCACTCTTAAATATTTAATTGGTTGCAAATGTTCTCAAATGTGCCAGTTTCGTAGAACAGGGATAGAGGAAACAGAGCCTCAGGTGTTAAAGAGTGAAATACAATCAAAATTGGAGCTTATATCAATGAAAACAGGAAAGGCAGGAGGAAAAGTTCAGGTGATTGTGGCAAATGCTGCCTGGTGTGTAAAGAGAGGATTAGCACCTGTCCGGCTTCCCAGCTCCAGAGTGCTCTGCAGAGACAAGAGCTGCCTCAGCCTGTCCTCATAGGAGAGGTGCTCCATCCTTTTGACCATCTTGGTGGCCTTCTCCGGACTTGCTCCAAGAAGCTGAGGTCTGATGTGCTGGAGACACCAGAGCTAGATGCAGCACTCCAGGTGGGGTCATATGACAGCAGAGCAGAGGGGCAGAATCCCCTTCCTCAGCCTGATGTTAGCTTTCATAAAATACAGGCAGCTGCACCATTATTATTTACATTGTAAAATCATGCCCTTATGAGCATTTATTTAAAGAAGAAAATTTAAGGAAGAATTATAGTGTGTGCTAGACCCATGATGAAAAAGCCTGTCTGATCAGAATGACAAAACTCTGGTTTTATGTAGAGCATTGCAAACTCAGCCAAGTCACATATTCTTTCTTTTTGCACTCCTCACCTGCTCACCTCACTCTCAGTGGAGCTCAGATGAAAGCCAGATCTTTCTGCTCTTTTCAGGAAATTGCTCCATCTTTTCATCCCCTTTTCCCCTGTTTTTGTTTGTTTTTGAGCCTCTGCTTTCACAGGCCCTGACAAACAGTGCATGGTTTCAGTGGTTCCTAACTACTCATTTTTGTTGGTCTGGTTGACTGTGGTTTCTCTTGTATTACTCTGCCAGACTGTATTTTAGAGAAAGAAAGGCTATCTCTATCTATCCATCTCTGCTTCTGAGGTGTGTCTTGCCTCTGACATGTGCAGAGCCCACAGCACATATTAGGACTGCAATAAGGCCTCAGGACACGAATAAATTACAACTTGCGTCATCATCTGTCAATTTTGTCTTCTCCAAAATATCCAGAAGACTTTGAAATTCTGGTTTTGTACCTCTCTTATCCAAACTGCAAGTTCCTAAGAGCCCCAGCTAAAAATGTTAACTGGATCAGGAGTAACAGGGATTAGTCAAGCAGCTGGTGAAAGGTGTCAAGCAGAATGTTGAATTTGACATTCAAGCATCTAAATCAGCATAAGCCAAAATGATCTATCACTTGCCTCCTCTGTGCTGGTGGACTTGCTCAGCATTTGCAGATCTTGCAGTACTAACACTGCTAATTGGAGGGTACATATTTCCCTGTGATAGGAAATGCCTGTGCTCACAGAGTTCAGGCCAATGCAGGTGGTCCCAACAGGGGTGTTCAACTTCCACTGATGAATGTCAGAAAATAAATGCTGGTGGAATTATCATCTGAGGCAGTGTCTCAGAGGGGGTGCTGTAGTAGCCCTGGATCTAGGCATTGTTTTCATTGGTCCTGTGGGTGGGAATATAAACTCACAGCAGATGAAATGTGTGACTGATGAAAAGGCAGGTGAAGTTGTAAATCATGCTGGGAGCAGAGCTGTCGTACAGAGTGACTAATGCTGTGGTAAACCAGAATTCTTCAAAGCAAATGCATTTTAGTGCAGTCAAATATAGCATAATACCTCTCTAGACAAAAAGGAGTGTTGTATTTTGGAAGGCAGCAACTCTTAAAAAAAAAAGTAAGAAACCCCACTTTTGTGTACAAGTAAGAAATTTGAGTCCCCAGTGTGGCAGCTTGGCAAGGAGGCTGAACATGATTCTGGTGTGCAAACAGGGAATCCTGAATAGCAGTAGAGATATTATTTAAACATTAGTGAGACTAATACTGGAATATTATGTTTGATTCCAGAGTCAACATTTTCCAAAGCATGCAAAAAATTGTAGGCAGTTCAGAAAGAGCCCCAGCTTGATTCAAGAGTTGGAGAGCATGCCCCAAATGTGGAGAGAGAACATCATCCAGCTGAAATTTGGACTCAAAATGAATTATGTCTGACCCTCACACAAATCCTAGCCATGTGATATCCTCCACTTGTCTCTGGAAAATTTCTTAATATTCTACATGTCTGCTGAGAAGTAGCTTTCTCTTTGCAGCTGTGGAGGCAGTGCCTTTCACTGGATGTGGCAAAGTTAATATTGGTTCCTGGCTTTTTGCTAAGCAGCGCTGTGCAGTGCTGGTGAAAATAAATAGGATTTTTTGAGTTCAGGCTATGATAGTTATCAAAAGTATGCTGAAATGTGACTAGTGTTCAGTTTTTAAATTATCTTAATGAATAGAAGCACCAGATAATGAAAGAAGTCCTTTATCCAGTCAAGGTAGGCATAATAAGAATTAGCAGTGGCAAGCCAGGTAAGTCAAGTAAGGAATTAGGTGCAGCTTTTTAATCACTCAAAGCAATTAAATGTTGAAACAAACTGCAAAATGTAACAGTGACTTCTCTGTTTTTTGAGATCTTCATATGAAGTATGCATATTCTTGCCAAAACCAAGTTATCAGGCTCAAAACAGGATATGCCAGTAACATTTTTGGATCTGTGGAAAAGAGGAGGCCAGGCTTTCTGGCCTTGAGTTACAAAGTAATGAGTTCTCAAAACATTTTTATTTCTGGGAAGGGACTGTTTTGAAAGTCCAATATTCATATTTTCATTGCCCACAATATGGTTCACAGCCTGAGCCATAGTGATGTGGGATATATCAACACAGCATTGTGTATGGTGGACCCGAGTGCTCTGAGCATTTAAAGGAACAGAATGAGCACCAATGATCCTAGTTGAAATTTCTCAGGGATCCTGGGATGCGGTCTGCTTGACTAGAGCCCTCTGAAGTCCTAGCTCTGTTCCCTGTTCTAGCTTGCTGTAGTGTCTTTGGCAGTCCCCTCTGCTGCCCTGTCTCATTCTGTGAAAAGGAATACTGCATATACAGGCTTAAAGCACTCTCAAGTGCTATAAAACTTTGAGATATTATTGTTATTCCTGAAGAGCTTTGAAAACATATTCAACCCATGCCCAAACTCTCTGAGCTCTTGGAAAGATTTGTTCTTTCCTGATTTTTCAGAACTACTGGCATACAGTTAAGCCCAAAGTGCCAGCTGTTTCCTTTCTTACAGCACACCAATTCTGCGACTGCAGCAAAGTGTGGAATTGGCACAGCTTTTTAAAATAAGCCAGGAGAGAGTCTTGCTAGAGCAGTGCAAGGTCATTCAACTTGTTTCACAGTGGGTTAGATTAGCCTGTGCTCAGTGCTCTGCTGCACAGGATTTGCTCACTGATAAAAAATAAATTGTATTGAAAATTCACTAATTTGTGACTTGCTCAGTCATCATGTCTATGCCATGCAGATAGAAGCACAGGAATATTCTTGGATTGTGCTGAGGGTTTTGAAGATTTCCAATTTCGTAGGGAAAAATTGCTGGTCTTTTTTTTTTTGTCCTCTTCACTTTAAATATTGGAAAGACAAATAAATAGCTGAGATATGTCTTTGGCTACCAACAATTTTGTGAAACTGATCTCTCTTCCAAAGAGGAGATTGCCTCACCAAGTGTAGAGCATAGCCAGCCCCTTACCTCGGCTTCTTAGTAAAGCAGTCCTAAAGGATAGAGCCCCAGATAGCCAGCTCAAAGCATGAGCGTATCTGGGAGAGTAGAAGTGCTTGTGTAGCTGTGATGCTCAGAAACAATCAGCTGTTCACAAATGTACTTCATTTTGCTTTTTTTTTTTCCCCCCAGATGGGCTCTTAGAGCACACAAGACAGATTTTAGGTACCAGTAGTTCTTTTTAGCGTGATGATATCTTGGTCCAAGCCATATCAGTGAGACAGCTTGCAGACTTGGTTTTTAGAAAGCCATCACAGGATCACAGGATTTAAGATATAAGGCTACAGTTTTTCGGATTTTAAATCCTCTAAAGAGAAAGTAATTTGCCAGTTTATCACACAAGAAACTGTAGCACTGTCTCCTTGTGTAGTAAAAATACCAACTTTAACTCATGTCCGTGAAGGGTCCCCACATTGAGATTTATTATGTGGCTGCAGGATTTACCTGAAGCATTGTGCTTTCTGCCTTGAGGATGATGTTGCTTTGAGCATAGTTGTTCAGCCCTAAGCATTTTGGAGGAAATGGAAGAAAACCATGTATGTCTCATGGCTTTGTTCATGAATAAAGAGGGAAAGATAAAAATAATTTTTTAAAAAATCTGTCCAGCGAACAAAAGACTTTGATCTGATATTGAACATTTGCTGATTCTTTTAAATTCGGGTAAGGAATAATATAAATGAAAAATCTGTTAAACCAGGTACTTAGTAAGCATCAGAGTAAAAGATTCAGATGCTTTTCAGATTATTACTTTGAATAAACTATTTGGTGATATCATAATGATATTCTGGGGTACTTTTCTACCACTATAGTATTTTTCTGAAAAGGATTTGGGGTGAGTCTGTTCAGCTTTAAAGGCATATTAAGAGGAGTATTTTAGACAGTGGTCATACTTGGTTTGAAACCTATTTCTGTTTGCATGTGATGTTTACAGGCTCAAATGTCTCCATGTTGAGACCAGTAATCATGCTATCTGCATCTTTCCGTAGCAAAACTTGTCTTCCTACACACACTTGTTACATGCCAGGGTCTAAAATTTAGCTTCTGCTCAGGTAAACACTGAGGGCTCCTCATGGCAGCAAGAGTCTGTTCATTCTCTTCTTCTTGCTGTGCTGCCTTGTGTCTTCCTGTAAAGAACAAGTCCTGCTGGCACTGATTATCAGAAAAACTGTCTGATATCTCTAATATCTCTAGCCCTTGTATCTCAGAAAAAAACCCCCACCAGTCTGCACTTAGTGGATCTGCATGGGGCAGGTATTCTCTATTCTTCCAGTCCATACCGCTGCATCCATGAGGTGCAGAGCAGCTGTCTCAGGTCTGAAGCTGCTGCCTTCACTTCCAACAGTGGTTCACCATTGCCAGATCTTGGTCTGAGCCTTTTGCACCTTTTGGCTGTGCTCTGTGGTCTTCCAACATTGATTCACCCTGCATCCTGAGAGTCCGTTTGCCCAGTGTTTTGGGGCAAAGTGCAGTACTCTGCTTGTTTTTACTGAAAACCAAAAACCGTTTTCTTGAAAATGCTGCTCTTCAAAGCTATAGCACAGATGTGTTGCTGTGGGTATGTGCTGTGCTTGCTACTCTGGAACACTGAATATCACCAATGAAATAAGCCCTTTTTAAAAACTATTCATTAAAAAATATGTTGGTATGTCACAGGTTAGTATTCTGAATGAGAATTCACTGTACATTAAAATGGATTGATATGCCTGCGCTCAGCAGGTTTGTGTTTTGCTGACGTTTGTGTGTCATGCTTCAGTGTTAATTGTGGGTTATTCTCATCACATTACCTTTCATCAAGAATAGGCTGTACTTTAGCAATCATATTATTCAGCCTTATGTGTGGAATTCACACATATTTGATTTAACCCACATTCCTGGTATTTGATAACATAAAGGAGACAATATGAGTAGGATTCCGCTTTCAGATTAAGGTGAGTTTAACATTCTGTAGTGGCCACTGCAGTCAGTGGAGCCTAGGGAGTAAAGCAGCACTCACAGAAAGCTCCCCTTTAAGGTGCTGCTGGTACTGATGGTAGCAGAGCTTGGACTCTGAGTGCACAGCCAACATACGCAGACCTACATTTGGGTGTCGTAAGCTGCAAACTGGACCCTGCATTTCACTCTGCCAGAGCTTCTTCCCAAGGCTTTACTTTCCTCCTGCCAGACTAACCCTCAGGTGGAATTGCTGAAGCTGCTGAGTGATTTCACCTGGTAAAGGCCTGCTCTGTCTCCTCTAACTGAGGAATGTGGGTGGACTCTGTTCCTGTCAGGTCACTGGGAAGAGAACCACCTACAAAACCCCACTTAGATTTCTGTCTGAATCACCCCCTGTAGAGGTGTCTCCTCTGCTGTCTGTGCAAGGAATATGGGGGCAGCTCTCTGAGGCTCCTCAGCACAGTGCTAACAGATAGAAAATTAATGTGTGCTACAGACCTTCTGGGAATATGCCTGGCTGGTCAGCCCACTCCAAGAGAAATAAGAGCATGAAATAGGCTAAATTCAAAGGCTATCCAACCAATTTGACTTCATTCTGCTCTGAGTCACTCCTGGTGGTCATTTCCACAGCTTTCCTAAGTGTTTTTGCTTCTGAGGAGAGCACACATTCATCCTTATCATGCATGGACCTCAACTAAATATCAGTTCAATGACATTACTTGGCTAAGAACAAAGACAATTCTGTGAATTAAAAGAACTGGAAAATCTTGGATGGAGAAAGTAAGTTCGCTTCCTTTTCAGCAAGAATTCTAAGGATAAGGTTCCCCTTCATTAAAAAAAAAAAAGTTAGAAATANATAAAGAAGCCATTTTCCTCTTCTATCCCCAGTACAGAGACACCTGTGAAAATATTATATTTTGATAATCTAGTACAAAGCAACAGTAATTGTTCTGTTAATGTGTGTTTCTTTACTGGTTCTTTGAATGTTTTTATGTGGCCCTGTTAAACAGGGAGTACACAATGTACCTGCATGCTGACTTGGATTCAGTTTGCTACTAACTCTCTAAAGTTAGTGTTATCACTGGACTACACATTTACCAAGACCTGATCCTGCAGGTTGGACAAAATGTTAAGAAAGGTAGGAAGCAGTTTTAAAAGGAGAGGACTGCTCTGGAAACAGAATGTGTAGTGAGTACTTGAAGCACAGAAAGCAGTAAATTTATTTCCCATATACTGTGTGCCTGAAGGCATTGGCAGTAATAAAAAGCACTGGATGGCTAGAATGCTTTCAGAGGCAGCATTGTTTTCATAGATTAGCAAAGCTCCTTCTTTGTTTCTGGAGAGCTTATCTACATCAACAGCTTGTCTTTCTCTTTCAGAGAATTTGGAAATTGTTTTTTTACATGATCGAAATACCTTAAGAATTGCAGAGACAGTCAGGGCATGATAACAAAAAAACACAAAAGAAAGATGATCCTACTGAGAAAAGGGAGAGCTAATTTCAGGCAGCACAAAGAAAAGGTGAAAGTAAGTAGAAAAAAGATTGGAAAGTCTAGGCAAAAAAAGAGCTTCTGTGCCAAGCAGGGAGATGTTGGACATAAATAGAAAATAAAGCTATAGTGACTTTTACATTGTCCACTTATAAGTAATGGCAATTTATATAATTCTTTACAGATACATTAATGAAATGTTTTTCTTTGAAAAAGTAGTAGAGACTGAAATATCAAATATTGCCAATACAGAAATTGAAATGATGCTATCCTTGGCTCAGCCTTTATGTCTGCAGTGTAGTGAAGTCCTGGCCCACAGAAAGAAGTGTAATCCTAGCCCAAGGAAAGAAGTGTCCACAAAATTCTTTCTTTCCTCCACACTTCTCCTCACAACTCTCTCTCCCTGGAAAAAAACACACCAAAATAGTAGGTTTTGTGCCTATGTCCTGTGGGTGGCATATCAGTGGTGGAAAGGATGTTCAGATGCGGGCCAACCAAAATGACCATTTGGTCCTGTGACTGGTAACTTTGCATTCAGGTAGGTTTCGGGCATAGGCGAGAGCTGTCTGTTTCTACATTTCAGTAGCTGAGGATCCTGGAAACTGATCTGACATTTCCTTGTTTAGATGACTTCATGAAGCAGGGCCACGGCATGCTCCTGCTCTACACCCTGAAGAACCCCTCCTTCCCAGAGTACTCCTTCAGCAGTGAGAGTGGCGTCATGTGCCTGGATTTCCATAGTGATCACCCCTACCTCCTGGCAGTGGGCTTCTACGACGGCAATGTGGCCATCTACAACCTGAAGAAGGCAAGCTCCCAGCCCAGCTACAAGAGTAGTGCTAAGTCAGGAAAGCACACAGAGCCAGTGTGGCAGGTAAGGGTGCTTTTCCTTTCCTGTGACTGGGCTTTGAATTGCATGGAGCATGGGCACAGCAGGAAAAGTCCTGTATGGGGAAAGGTGCTGTTTTAATATATGCAGTTGATTAAGTTGTATTTCAAGCTAATTTTGAAATATGCACAAAGGCAAAGCAATTGCATGAATCCTTGGTCCTTAGCAGACACTAAATGTGTGAGCAAAAGTTTGCTGTAAACAATTATTTCTCCTTAGTTTTCATTATTATAATTGTCTTCTTTTTGGAGAAGAACTGGTATCTTCTGTATGTACCAGCATGCAACACTATTTGTGTTCCAAACAGAACATCACAGGATAAGCAGTGCATAAAAACAAGTAAAACAAGTATATCAGCCTAAAAGAGAGCTCTGTTGGGCACAGTAAGTTCAGGGGCAGCTGCCTGTGGAAGTGGCTGCCACCAGGATTCAAGACACACTACCTTGTAGTTAACTTTTAGTTGACCTTGAAGTAGTCTAGTGAATTCAGAACTGTGGTGTGCAGGTAATGTTCTTAAACGACTGCCACTCTGGCATCTGTCACAAAAAAACACCAGATGGGTGGTACTGTGAAGGGTCAGGGTAAATATGTTGCTACATCCAGCTAACTAGCTGTGTCTGCAAGGTAATCTGAGCTCAGATTGAAGCACTGGTACATGTGCTTTTGATCTTGTTCTTAGCAGTAGAAGTGTGGCAGCACGTATTTCAACATGGTCTGTATGAAGCTGTTGAGGGGCAGGGGTGTGTGTTTGGTTTGCTAGCCTGGGCTAAAGATGCTGCTGCAGTGACTATGGCTGTCACCTGACTTAGGCTGGCTGATACAGTCTCACGCCAGTGTTCCTTGAACTTTGGCACATGCCTTGCATGGATTGTCCCCCAGCTGTGGCTCCATCTTCCAGTAAAAGTCCAGGAGATCAAGGGAACCTGATGGGACTACGGATGAATGTGGAATATGCCAAGAGCAAGACCTCTGCTTGCTAGAAACAGAGAGTTTGTGCAAATGTAACATTTCAGAGAAGACATGAATTTTATATTTCCTGCCTGTCTGTCCGAAGCTTTTCCTCTAGCAGATATTTATAGCTCTTCTATAAGAGGTTAACAGGGTAGCCTGGACACACACACAAACACACACACTCTCTCACCCACACACACACCCACAAAAAAAACTTCTGAGCTTTTCCCATTGCCATTTAGGCTTCCATTAAAAAAGCCTAGAAAAGTTGTAAGTCCTATGTGAAGTTTTTCATGGTCTTGCTGCAGCATGATATAGGAAGTTACTGCTGTTACATTAGAGATACAAAAATCCCAGATCCCTTGTGCCCCAGATGATATTGGAAAGGACTGTGCTGAAGGGGTGTTATTAGCAGCCTGTTCCCTGCAGACCAGGAGCAGGTACATACAGCAGTGGAGGCATTCTGTGTGGGGTTTGTAGGAGTAGGTTTATGTGTACCACTTGGCAGCAGTGGGGCTCAGAAGTGAAAAAAATCATTAGATGCTCCAGGAGGATAGCTCTGAAAAGGAAAGAAGCTACTCCATGGATATGGATAGATGTGTAAAGAAGTTCCTTCTTCTTTATTTCCACAGGTTGTGGAAGGTGTCCCAGTCCATGGCAAGGAGGTTGGAACAGAATGGTCTTGTTCCAACTTTCCAACCCAAACCATTCTGTGATTCTGTGATTAAAGTACCAATATTTTCACTAAACTTTAGAATTTTTAACTTCAACAAAACTAGCAAGCGAAGTTAGTTTGGTGATTGTACAGCAATCCATAGAGCTTGTACCTCTGTTGGAAAGATCTGAAGTGTAAGCATTTGTCAATATCAGCCAAAAGGTTTAGGAAAGATTTGCACTCCATTCAATGTGATGAAAAGCAGCATGGACTATATGTTAGGTTGAGACATTGGATTGTTATTCCTCATTCAGCATTAAATGGTTCTAGAAAGCGATGCTTTTTTTCTCATATTTAGCTCAAAGATCCCCTATTTTCCCCCACTACCACCCCACTAGGCTGATACTTTGTCCAGATACTAGACCTTAAAAAAATCCCCCTTTTTTTGTAGGAAAAGTGAACAAAGTAGAAAAGTAACAATGTTATCCTGAGCAATTAGGAGCCTTTGTTCTCTGGACTGCCTGTTTTTTTTCTTTTGAAACAATGCAGCCCTTTCACAATGGAAACAAAATGGGAAGTGGGTAAAGCAGACTGACAGCTCTTTTCTTGTGCTGTTTCATTTTCAGTGACTTAGTAATATCTCAGTACGTTTGCATAAAACAAAGCTGATGTAATGTTCCCATTGTTAAGAGCAAAATAAAATAATACAAATTTTCTACTTCTGTTACCTAAGAAAGAGTTTGTCTACCTTATACCACTCCCTATTTTTTAAAAGAGCATAGCAATGGTTTCTTATGGATTTGGCAATTATCTCCAAATAATGGAGATAATTATTATATTATTATAATGTATTAAGTGCTATTGCATTGTAAATAATAGAAAATTCTAGCCTGTTTTAAATTGCACATTTCCAATTGCTTATTACTAATTGGTGAGGATCCAAATCCTCACAGAGGAATAAGCAGACAGGTATAAACACGTACACAGACATATGAATGGATATGCATGCAGTGCAATGTAGCTTCTACCATCAAAACTCAGGTGTCACAGGATCAGAGAACTAGAAATTGTCTCCCATGTCAGTGAATTCAGGCCTCTACCTTTGAACGTAAACACCAGCTTAAAAGGTGTCACCTCCAGAAAAACTGTGTCAAACTTGTCATGTTCTGCTGGGAAAAAAGCCTGTGTGGCATTAACCTAAACCCCTCTTTAATAAAAATAATTCTCAATTAGTCAGCAAAATCCTCACACTCCCATCATCTCTGAGTAGGCCTACAAAGCAAGTCCCTGAACAGTGTATGTTTCTGAGCCAATGGCTCAGCCCCAGGGCTTGGCTCTGGAGGTTAATGAGGTTGGCCTATGTGGAACTACTGGACTAGACCTTGTGGCCACAGGAGATGTGTTCTCTGGGAAGAAGTGACATTTTGCTGGGAAGGGGCTATCAGCACAGAGCCTCTCCTTTTTCTAGCTTTAATTTTTTTTCTTTCTCCTTTCTTTTAAAAAGTTTATGTTCAGGGTTTATTTACAGCTGAGAAGAGTGATTTTTCTCTTACCTTTTTTCAATGGGATATACCAAATATTTTAGGTTTGAACTATTTGGAAGCTCGAGTAGCTCAGAATCAGGAATTGATAACTGAAACTACATGTCAGGGTTTGTTTCTGTTGTTCAATCTCCTTCCTAAAACACATCTTATTTGACAGATTTGTTTTCACTGTGAGCTTCTATTTTACTTTCACATCAAGCCAAAAGGATGTTATTTCTGCTGAGACTAGTGCAGAACCAATCCTGCTGCAGAGGATTGAAAATAATTTTTTTTCTTACTTGCTCACCATTAAAGTTACTGATGAAATTCCCACTGCAGAGTGTTGACCCTAGAATCTGCAAATGGAACATTTCTTTTGGTTGTGCTTCAAGCAAATCACGCATGCCCATGTGGACAGTGTGGTTTGGAATTGCTGTGGAGACCTCACTGGTTAAAACCACAACTTTATTCAGTGTTGATTTACTGAAGCTGATCTGGCCTTCCTGAGGAGCTGATACCATGGAGCTTCAGATGGCATCCTGAGATAATTGTTTTCTGCCCTATATTTGTACATGGGAAGAGAAAGGGCTGGCCACTGCAGGCTAATTCTTCACCAAATCCCAGTCAGGTTAGATGTGGTGCTCATGGTTTGGACAAAGAAGTCAAAGCAAGATGGTGATAGCCTGCAAACTGCCAAAGGAAACTAAAAGGAGTGTTAGCTTGCAGAATAGTTTTCCAGCAGAACTTGTGGATGTCCCATCTCTAGTGTCAATCTGACAAAACACACCTGAAATTGCTCTCTGGAGTTTGTCATGTAATTGCGTGATCCCTTCTATTTGTCTATTTTCTGTGTTTCAATCTAAGTTTTTAAATAAATCTACACTGAACTTTTACAGTTTGTGAAGACACCCCAGACTCACTGAATTCTTTTGTTGATAGAAGTAAATGAAAATCCCTTTAAAGTAAGCACAGCCTGCTGTTCTTTACCCTATTCTGTGCTTCTGAACGCAACTCCACAAAGAAAGGTCTTTATGAGAAGCTGATCATATTTTCTGCACTTAGGAGAAAAAAAAAAAGGATTTTGTTCATAATCCACTGTCACACCAGCACATTGTTTCATTCTGATGATGAGCATTCTCCTAAATCTGTCATCTGCAGTCAGACAAACAG
This sequence comes from Ploceus nigricollis, assembly GCA_013399945.1. Taxonomy (NCBI): domain Eukaryota; kingdom Metazoa; phylum Chordata; class Aves; order Passeriformes; family Ploceidae; genus Ploceus; species Ploceus nigricollis. Next base: position 239,136 of record VXBC01004256.1, read on the forward strand.
ATTTTGCTGCTTGAGATGTTACTGCTTCACATAATATTTTGTTCCTTTCGCTTCAGGCACACAAATTTTTTAATGCAAAGGAAATACAAGAAAAATATAAGACAGAAGGTTGCTATCAAGGTCAGAATAAAGATCAGCTGTATCAGAACAGCCTCAACACCCCTCCTGTTGCCTTCACTAAGAAGCACACAATAGGTGGTTGCTGAGGAGAGTTCAGTGAAAAAAAGTCTCATTCAACTCTGTGATGATTGTGCTTAGGGGATAACTCTAGAGGAGAAATAGAAATCTGGAGAAGAAAGGAAAGCAAGAGAGACCTGAAGCCAAGGAATCTGAACCCAAGAAAGGAGGAACAATGTAGCCTGAAAGCAGAATGGAGCACAAACCTAATTGTGAGGATCAATTAGCATCAAGCCTCTTCAGTAGTTCAAGCCAACGGTGTTTCTCATATTGGGTCAGTTCAATGTTTGCACAGAGAACTTTCCTTTTCAGCTCCAGCTTTCTACTACATTTTTTGAGCCACCAAATGTGCCTTGCGTACCTGGCCCAGTGCAAACAGGACAGAAAGTTGAATTAACTTCTGACATCCCAGAAGTAAAAGAGACCAGAGAGATCACTCATTCTGCACTTTCACAGAAGTAGGAAGGAGTGGGAGAAACATCCATGGACTAGTGAGCATGCATTTGGTGTCCAGAGATCTCAGTCTGTCAGACGCTCCCTTGCTGGAAGACATTTTTACTCCTCCTGCAGTCCTTAGCTGCAGTCCTGCTCCCTACACTGAATTCTGTGTCCAGTAATAGGCTGTTGCAGCAGCAGTTGTCCTGTCTGCAGAGTACCTGACACTGGGCTCCTCACTGCAGCACCATGAGGCATTTAGTGACTGACTCACATCAGTTGTGTTCCTGTCCTCTCCTGGAGGGAGCTGGGGAGGAAGGGCTGTGCTTGGGAAGAGTTGCCATATACTTGCTGTGGAAATCAGGGTCAAGATCAGCAGCTTTCTGGTTGTCCCCAGTTGCTGTGAGAGCTCACTAAAGGCACAGCCCTAATGGAGGAAATCCTGTCTCCCACAGAGTTAACTTCTACGACTTTTTGGAAGGGCTGTGCTGAGCCACAGAATCATCTCGAAGCTTTGGGCTCATTTATGCATGGTAGAAGTGGTGGAAATTGCAAGATAATCCAGTGGCAGAAATGCTGGATAAAATTTTTTCAGTGTGCTTATACCTTGTCCAAAACTGTTGGACACTTTTTAAGCCACTATAGGTTAGGAAAGGTAAACATCCAAATGCTTATTCCTAAACGTCTTTGACAATAATGAACAAAATCTCTGATAGTTTAACTTTGGCATTGTACTTTTTGAGATGGTATCTGTGTCTTCTGGAGATTCAGAAATGATTCATGGTTATTTTTAAATTGTGCCTTGGGCATGGATTCTTTTGGGTTAGAAATTGTCTAGCAAAGTGTCCATTGCAGATTATGTAATGTTTGTCTAAAAAATGAGCTCTTTTTGCTTTGATGCTGCATTTCCCTCTGTACTTCATTCAGATGCTGAACTTACTTTCTACCTTCTGCTTTCACTGTTTCTTGCTAAATAGATTCTTCTCTCATGCTAGTCTTACCCTCTTCCTATTACTTAAGATCCAAACCATCCTTCTGTGGGTTTTCAGGTTGATTCTTTCTCTTCTGGTGTCTCCAAGCAACATAAAAGAAATTTTCTTTGCCTGTTAGTTGCACTGGGGCTAATTTGTGGAGAAAATTTCACTTATAAAATTTAGAAGTCCCTTTAAGCCTTGAGATGTTGGAAGATGTTAGCCTGAGGTTTAAAATACCAGAGAGGTTGTAATGCATTTGTTCGGTTGCTTGGGTCTTTGAATTCTGTTCTGCTGCTTTATAGTGTATGTATAAATACACTGATGGGTCTTAATGGCTCTTATACAGCCTGTGAAACAACAGACTGCTGCTCTGAAGAGGATAAAATAAAAGCGAGAAAATGATAACGGCAGAGTTAGAGTGAAGTTGGGCAGGGATGCTGCAGGCAAGGTCACGTTGATACATAGTGAGATACAGGGAGCTGGGGCTGGCCATGACTCCCACCCTTCTCCCACACCGAGAGCCATGGTGAGCTGCCACAGCTTGATGTGGTGTCTGCGGCTCTCAGCATCCAGCAGGCCCCAGGAGAGTCTCTCCCCATCCCTGCTGCAATCCACTTGATCCTGTGGTGATGGGAACCTTCTGTCAGGCATATTGCAGACACTGTCTCGAATGTAGCAACATCAGGCAGCTTAGGGGTTTGGGTGTGAACCTGCTTGCCCTGTGTGTCTGCTTTTCCTGCACACAGAGTGGTAAACTTCATATTTTGTCTATTGCAAATTGAGAATCTTGCACCATGAGCACAGTCAGAATTGAAACCAAGAGCTGTGAATTGCAACTGGTGAGATACCCCTGAGCTTTGCTGGCCTCTGGCATGTATTGCATGCTGTGTCTGACATGAGAACACAGCCACTGACAGGACAAACAGGTGACAGTCTAATGTCTGGTTCCTCCCTCCTCGTCTGTTAACATGCCAGCCTAATAAATTCACTGGGCAGTGCTGTGAGGGGAACAAGCACACATATTCCTGGTGAAACACTGTACAAAGCAGAGCATCCAAATCCCAGCAGGAGGAAAACAAACTGAAAGTAGGGCCAGCCTTATCCAGTGCTATTTATAACTGAGCTCTGCTTCCTTCAGATAAATCTGAGTCTCTGAAGCATGAGTAATACACAAGCGTCAGGCTGGGCCTTTGCCCTGCTTCAGTAGCACTCCTATGTCCATGCTCTCTGCTTATTGTTGAGTCCCACCCACCACCACCACATATGCTCTTTAGTAGGAAAGGTTTTGCTACCCTTTTTCTGTACCCCAAATTTGTGGATGGCCTAATGCCTTGCTCCTCTTGGCCAACCATGCACCTTGAGTTCACTTGTGCTGAAGAGATAGAGCCTGGTCCTCTGAATCCCAGGAAGATCCCATCAAGGTGGAGGGCACTTGAGCTAGGTGTAGGAGAGCAGTGTTTTTATAAAGAGCAGTTTTTATGGGACTAAATATGATGAAGGAGTTTATCGTAGAGTGTTTCCTCATTGCTGTTGAGCTCATCTAGCTTTTTTCCCTCAGTTATCAGGAAGCTTTCAAGGACTTTGGAGGAGAAAACCCTTAGAATGCTTGTAGTAAAACTTGTAAGTAGCCATATACTGGTAGAAGTAGAGAAATAATTTGCAAAATTATTAGATGGGAAGTTCCTGGTATTGCCTGTAGCCAGAACAGCTATATTCCACCAGATAGGCCCTGTATTTGTTGATACCCATAAATAAAGTCGTCATCCAGCCTCATGCCCATTACACGGGTGCCTGACAGCTGGAGCTGAGGGCTGCTCCTGGAGCATCCAGGCAATGCTGGGCTATGTCTTCTATTCCAGGGGGTTTTGAGATGCTTTTCATTATCATAGGTATTCTGAAAGAATTCTTCCTCCTGCATCTTTGCTTGGTGACATATGATCCTGCCAAGCTGGCTGCCTTTGTTGCTGCCTGATTCCTTTGTAGATGAAGCAACTGACTTTGTTTTAGTACCTGTTTACTGTTACCAAGCCTGTTAGCCACCCTGACTCTCCTAACTGCCGAGTTCATCATCACAAACATACAGTGGGTAAAGTAAGGAGACATCTGAGTAAATCGCTGCTTCTGCTACAGATAGGATGCCAGAGAGTCCTTTAGGTCAGAGTTGCTCATTAAAGATGTAAGAGAAATGCAGGAAGACCAAACTGACTGAGACACATTGGAATCTTTGAACACTTTGATATTCATCAGATGTCTAAACCATTTCCTCTCTAAGGCAAACACTACAGCCAAATATTTAAATATTACTGACTCACCTTAGAAGGAGTTACTCCTTATAGACCTTACCTCTTCAATGGCTTCTGTCATGGAGGCAAGTTTACTTCCTAAGCAAATTGAACTGATCTATTCTGTCTTGTTGCATGATTTAATGGTAAAATGTCAACAAATTTTTCTAAAAAAGACTAAACAGCACTGAAAACCCTCCTTTGCTTAGCAGCTCCCTTATCTGCAGATTCCTGTCACAGCTGAAACATTTGCGTTTAAAAGAAAATCCAGATTTTAAGATAGGAACATTTTTCAATGTATTTATTTTTAAGTAATAAGTAATTTTCATTTATCTCTCCCCATCAGCTTTTACTCACACTCAAAAGACTTGTTTGCTATACAAAGCAGTCTCATCTATTGCAGGGAACAAAACAGTCACAGTGTGATTGAACATGACACACAGTAAATATGTGAGAGGTGAGACTGAATTTAAAATAAAACTGAACTTTCCTTTCTGGAACTGGGAAACTGTTTGTGAACGACAGAAACGAGAAGTGGCAGAGACCTTGAGAGTGTCGTCGTCTTCCCATCATGCCTTCAGAGACGTTGTGTTATCATTCTTGATGTGTTTTCTTCAAAATGAGACTGGGCAGTCTAGGTGTCTTCACCAGTACTAACAGACTGGAGTCATTGCCTTCTGTGTCTTACATGGTGCACACTTAATACATGTGAAAATATATCTGTGCCATTCCAGCAGTATCACTTTGCTGATTCCCTCACCAGCCACTGATGCTTTTCTGCATTACAGTTGCTTAGCCAGAAATTCCCTAATTTCTACGCATTTAATGCTTTCTTCTTCCTATCTGTGTCCTTCTGCCCTTATCTTTATCACATGTCGCCTTATTATTTTCAGATTACGTCTCCAGCTTTTCAAGATAACGAAGAGTCCTTATCCTAATGGAATTCAATGTCTTTCACCTGCATCATCTGCAAATGTTCTGTGTATTTTGCAATTCAATATGCAACTTACTAATGAAAATATTGTATAGAACTGAGCCTGATGCCTTGGAGAGGCTGCCTAGAACAGAGGCTAGACAAAGTTAAAAGAATAAAGCTAAAAAAGTTAAAAGAAATAAGGATAATCCCTCATGGGAACCATTTAGAGATGTTCTCCCATCTGGTCAAGACATTGCTGTCTAAACTCTTGGGAATTAATTTTCAAGCACTCAGCCACTTCGCAGTAATTTCTTATCTTTCTTCTGAAGACATCACAGGGAGTATGCCAAAAGCCTTACAAAATTAAAGATAACAAATCTACTCTTTCTTTCAGACTTGTTACCCTGATAAGGAAGGAAATAAATTCTCTTTGACATGGTCTTTTTTTTGAGGAGACCATATTCACTGATTCTCATTTTGTTATCCTGTACATATGTACAGATGACTTAATACTTTGTTCCAGCTCTCAAAGTTCAGCATTAGGCTGACTCATCCACTGTCCTTTAACCTATCCTTCAAGACAGGTTTGTTTTGTGTTTCCTGGGGTCATTTTCCCCTGTTCCTGTCCCCCAGGACCTCTCCTCTCTTCTAGTTTTCGTAGCTAATTGCTATGAAATTCAGAGATTGCTTCAGCTGCTCCCTTAAGTACCCTAGATGGAATTTCATCAGGCCTTACAGAGTCAGATATATCTGCCTGTGCTCCTTAAAGTTAGTTTTGTTAAATATCTAATTACAGTTTATTTTTTTATATGTCACTGAAAGAAAGGTAGCCTTAATGCTTCTGTTTTACTTGTAGTTCGATGTGGGACTTGCCTTCCTTTAAACAACAAATGGATTCTAGGAGGGAGAGGCTCAGATGAGCCTTTCTGGGGTATCTGATTTTGTTCTCATGCAGCCATCAGCCTCCTGGTCTAAAAAGTCATTTTTGCCTCAAAAGAGTCTCCAGCATTCTCCCCATGGAAGTATCTCAGGCAGTAGCAGAGAGGTGACCCCAACTCATGGACTCCTTTTACCGTGAAGTACCTGGATGTGCAAAGACTCATGAGTGTGACAGTGACAGCCCAGCTCTCACCATATGGCAGACCTGGTTCTTCATCTCTGGGATGGCTTCTCCTCTTTTGTTGTGGCTTGATTCACTGTGTTTATACCAGTATTTTTCTAGAGCCCAGGGGTGCAGATGTGGACAGGGACTGTGCTTTCACAGTAGGGTTTCTGAGGGAAAAAAAAAATCAAGCAGCAATACCTTCTATGACAATGTTGACCAAAGCATGCCTTTTTAAAAAATTTTTGAGATCTTTCATTCTTACTAGACATTCTACAGCAGAAATGCTGTCTGTTTCCCAGGAAATAGACAGGAATGGCAAAAAGTGCAGACAGAGACCAGCAATCTCTTTTGCTCACGGTGCATTACAGGACAGGAGCCCTTTATGCTGTACCTTGCCATGCTGGCTCCAGCATGGACATGCTGGTGATTCCATGGTTCTGGTGCCCCTCACTGAAGGATCAGCTGGGCATACTAGGGTTCCTGCCTGCCTGCCCACGTTTACCTTTGGCAGGAAGTCCACACCTACAGGTAACCAGAACACAGCTAAATCTTCTCCACAGTTGTATCATATGCTCCAAGTGCAAGCAGAACCCAGAAGCTCTTTTTTCACCAAATATAGGCTCAGCCAAAGGGTCTGACTGGGCTGCTTTGACCTTTGACCAGGCTGCACTCAGTAATCACAGCCCTTTAAAATCTTCATTACTGCCTCGAGTCCAAATAAGTCATCTGGACTAAGCTCAGTTTTTGCTTTTATCTCCAAGGTGAGGAATAAAGTTTTCTGTCTTCCTTTCTCCCACCTCTACATAGGATTAATTGTACTGCTGTCCAAGTTGGCACTGAGGAAGGGCTCCAGACACTGCACTGTTCCTCACCTCTAAGCCTTGCTCTTCCTGTCTCTTGATGTATAAAAACTGTTGCTAGAGTTACTTTGCTTGTGAGTTAAGTACTCTACTTTCTAGATGGCCGAGTGATTAATTTTGGGGTGTCTCTTGTGACTGATTGCAGGAGAGCAGCCATGCTCCTCAGGATGCCTCGCCTTGTGGTTGCTGGCAGAGGATCCTTTGGGAGGTGTTAAGATCCACTTATTGTGTCAGATGTGATAAGCAACAAATGCAGAATAGCTGACAATGTCCTTAATGGAGGACATTTGGGAACTTTGTTGTAGATGCACTGCTTTGTCTCAGCAGCAAGGAGGGACAAACTATTTGCTCTAGCAAAACAAAATGTCAGCGGACTCTGGATAAGCTGAGTGTAGAAGCAGACTTTCACACCAGCAGATCCCTTGGCAAACAGCACAGATAAGTGACCCAGAGAGGAGAATAAACAAAAAAATTGTGATTTGTCATTGACAGGAAAAGAAAGTGAAAGATTTCGTCTCTGCTAGTAATGACTTGATGTTTCTGGATGCTGTTTTGCCGAAAGTTGCTGTCAGGAACCAACAAGAAACACATTTGAGGGTGACAGCGTGAAGAAATATAACTGCTTCTTAGTTCAAATCAGAAACTGTTGTAAGGTAGTCCAGGAGAATATTTGCACTAGAGCACAGGGCAAATCAAACTGGCTTTGGAAGATGTGACCTGTGGAGCAATTTATTGTAGATCTGCACTTCAGCATGAGGCCTCAGCATGATGCTGAGGCAGACGAAAAGGCAAGCTAGCTGCAAAATGGAGAAAGTGTCCACTACACAGATCAAAGGTGCCCACAGTTGGACTAGCGTGCCCAGGTTTAGATGGGTATTCCCGGTTGGAGTTTGGTCTGTCTTACTCTCTCTGCAGTTTTTCTCTGCAAGGTGTTCATCTGTGCAATAGATGCAGCCAAACTGCATCCATGAGAGTTTGTGCTCTTGCTAAATCACAGCACATGTTCAGCTTGTCCACCTTGAGAGAGCCCCAGAGCTCTTCTGGCACTTTGCTTTGGCCCAGCCTTGTGCATTCTGACACAGGAAATGTGGTTTGGACAGTGGGTTTGTGTCTGTGCTTGGCTGCCAGGTCAGGCACAGCAAGAGAGAACTGAGGCTGATTCCCTTGCTCAAGGAGCAGAAGTTTGCCAGTGGGAAGCCTGGAGTAAAAGTCTTTAGCCTGTGTGAATGTAAGGAGAAGGGTCCTAATCCCACTGTTTACCTTGTGTGACCAAGGTATGGGCAAAAGAGGATGGCTGGAAGAGCACAGCAGGGCTGGGAAGCACTTGTGCACGTGTGGACTTCTGCAAGTCTGTGTCTCTCTTCAGCTAAGGAGGTAGATGAGTGAAATCCCTGAGCTGCTGGGCTGGGCAGGATGGCAGTCTCTGAGAGGGGCCTGTACAGCTGCATCTACAGCTTAATAGTAATTTACAAAGAAATGCTTGAGGCACAGAAACAAAGACATGTCTAAAGCTGAGTATTAGAGAAAAGCACAAACATAAATTAATAAAAAGAAGTGAATGTGTTAAGTGAGCTGTGGTTATCCTGGGTCATTAAGGGGAAAGGGAAAATATTTGGGAAGCATGTAAGTAGTTAAAGGAATGAACATACAGACTTATTACTAAAGCAAGCTTTCAGCTACTACTGAGTGGTATGAATAAGGATGAAATATTTGATGCTGTATTGTTTAATCTTACAGTGAGTATCTGAGGCTGTCTGCTTAATGTAACAAGAGGATAAAAGCACAGGTCAGAATAAGGAAAGAGCATATTAAAGAATATTTAGATAAGTTCTTCCTCATCAGCAAGATCAGATTAAACATACCCTGGAGCACTTAAAGAAATAACCAGACCAATTTCATGCCATTATATGCATTTCAGAGAGTTTTTGGGCTACATCTGTCCAGCATTTTAGGCAGAGGCTAGAGTTTATGTGCAAGCCCTTTTACAGCATGTGAGCTGAGTGAATACCTTGACTCAGAGGCAGGACTGGGATGTGCTCTGCAGCATGGATGAGGGAAAGCACCACTCCGCTGTCACCTATGGACTCACACTCATTTGTGTACCTGTGACATGGGCAGACTGAAATATGATAGTCTACTGTCATCAGTCCCCACACACTTTTCAGTGATGCTGTAGAGCCAATGTCTGGCTAAAAGGTATTTGCAGGTTCTTTCTTCAAAGGGCCTGTCCTTAAATGCAGGAGAGGAAGTGGCACAGACAGAGCACCAGAGCCCAGAAAACAACGTCTGGACAATTCACCCAGCCAGAGGCATCCAAAGCCAGCCATAAGGGGTCAAAAAGTGTGGGTAATAGCACAGCAGTGCATCAGGTTGCACGCTGGCCTGTAGCACCAGCATGGCCAGGGAAAGGAGAAAAGATCTCAAAGGGCTGGAAGGAGTGGAAAAATGTCTGGAGGAAAATAATAGGATTGGACCCAGGGAATTACTGACCAGTCAGACCAATTTCAAATACTGGAAAAGCACTTGAATAAATGGCAACACTACTGTTAAATGTCTACCTAATAAGGTGATTCAGAGAAGCTGACATGGATTTGTCCAGAATAGATTATCAAGCCAGTACAATTTCTTTTCCTTTTTTTCCAGAGAAACTGGCCTCATGAATAAGGGAGGGGCAATCAAAGTTACCGTCTCAATCCATCTTGACTTGACTAAAGCTTTTGATCCAGGTTTACACAGTGACATACATATAACCAAAGCAGAGAAATATGAATTAGGTAAAATCGCCATAAAGAGGCTGCTCGGGTGGCTCAGGCAGTGTGCTCAAAGAGCAGTTATGCAGAGCTCACTGTCAGACTCTGAAAGCACTACAAGTGAGACTCTCCAGCTGTCACTTCTGGTCTTTTTTTTGATCAATACTTTCATTAACAACTCAAATTACAGAATAGGGAAGCTCCCCTGGGAGGACAAGGCACTTTGCAGGACATGATTATGTTCAAAATTATCTTGATAAATTGGAAGAAAGGCCCAAAATCAATGTGATGAAATTCAATAAAGACAAGAGCAAATACTGCATTTAGAGAGGGGAAATTAAATGCACAGATACGAAATAGGAGATGGCTGGTTAGGTAGCAGGGTGCCCAAGGGGAAGCGTAGCATCAGCACTGCTGATCACCACCAGTGATCAGCAATGGAGTACTGTTGCACAAAGATATATGTCATTCTAATTAATTAGCAAGAATGTAAGAGAGAGGAGGTTGTAACTCAGAGTAGTCCTGTGCCATGTGTTTGCAGCTGCAGAAGCAGACTGAAGAGGAAGAACAAGAGTGGTGAAAGCTTGGGTCCTGAAGACAGGACCTGGAAGCAACAGTTGAGGCAGTTGATTTGAGCTGGAGAGGGAAAAAAAGAAAGGAACAGTTGCACAAAATTTTCTTGCCCTTTTGAAGACTGTTACAGAAAGGGGAATAAACTGTTTTTCTTTGCATCCACTGGGGAGATGGTAAGGAGTAATTAGCTTGACTCTTGGTAAAGAAAATCTTCTGTTCAAGGGCAATTAAGTACAGATGTATCTACAGGGAGGTTTTTGAGTACCTGTTGTTGGAGACTTGTGGGAGCAACCTATGTGAATTGGCACTAGCGGCAGGGGAGTGTCTGATTTCCCCTCAGAAGAGAATACATATGCTTTTTGGGTCCCTCCAAATCCTGCATTGCCATGATGGCTTTGCCTAAGAGTCTACTGATAGCCAGGTTGGCACTGGAATGAATTTGTCCCCAGGTCAAAATAGCATGAACTTTCCTCAGCAGCCTAAGGAGATGTTTGCATGCCAAAGTCATCTGAGTGTCTTACTTGTCCAGTTCATGTAAGGGTGAACCAGGGGGTGCAGGGGATTGATAATGCCCTTGTCTTTCCTCTTCTCTAGCTGGGGCAGATTTTATTAGTTTTTTTCAGGCCCTGAATGACAAAAAATCTGCCTTGTTTCACTTAGGGCAGGTATCAGCAGGGCTGTGGTACTGCAATGCTGACAAAGGCCTCCTTGAAGGATAATTATAGGGAAAGAAAGAGAAGGAATTGCTCATCAGTTAATGTGCATGTGTGGCATGTGGCACCCCATACCCGAGTTTCGGCAAGCCAAGGGCTAGCCAGATCTGTGTTTGCAGTAGCTGGTGCCTGCACCACACTCCAGACTCCGGGCCAGGGTAATTTTGACCAATTGTGTTGTGTCAGTGCAAGTGACTTACAGCCTGTGTCCCATGAAAACGGATCAAGCATCATTTATTTCATAGGAATGACATCAGAAACATGGGTGTTTTCAAATCAGGTTGGATAAATGGTCTAATCTCCTGCTGGACAGGAGTCATTACCAGCTGCCACAGATAAAAATGATAGTATTCTCTTGCTAGAAATGAATGGATTATCACCCTGCTAACCTGCTGTACATAGTAATGAACATGAGGTCTTAATATTTATATTTCTGTGTATTAAATAAGGTTTTGAATTGTCTCAACTTCTTTATAAATAAATGACCTTTAAGAAATCAAAAGAAAAAGTGGTAGGCCGTTCTTACAGCAATGAGTTTCACACACTAATTTTGCACTGCAATAATAGTCAGGTTAAAGATCACTGAAAAAATTGCTTGCTTTTGTTACAGTTCTCATCATGATCAGGGGACAGAAAATACTTGCTGTTTTTTGCTTGCTTGTCTCCTCTCTGCTGTTTACACACTCTTTTCTTTCTCATGTGCTTCTTTACTCTGATTGTATCATAGTTGACCTTTTGCTCTAAATAATTTCACATAGCCAAAATCCTTGGCTAATTATCACGTGCTTCAGGGGGAAAATTAGCTTCATGCCACTGTGCAGACAGTTGCTTGGTTCTGTCCTCAAATACTCCACCCCTCACAGCACGGATATTGCTAATGATGGTAGGTTGTGCCATGTTGACAAGCCTCTGGGAGCAGAGAAAAGGCCAGTTCTGAGCAGATGCCCAATTTGATTGCAGTATCATGAGGGCTAATTACTCTAATAAGCATTTACGGGATTCAGAGATCAGGAGGAAAAAGATCACAAACATGATTAAGGTGTCAGAAGTGTTGAAGGAAAATTGAAAGTATGAAGTGCCAATTTCTGTTTTCTGAAATTCAAGCTACCATCACTGAGAGCAGCTAATTGTCATCTGAGGGCAGAGCCTGGTGTCCCTGAGAGGCTGTTTTTCAAGCTGTCTACAAAAAGTACTTAACTCAAGTATTGTTGACTGCTTTGAATAGAGAAGCAAGAGTACCCCAAGCAATTCAGCCTACTTGACTTTGGGGCTGGTGACCCCACCTATCCATGTAATGGATTAAGAGCTGTGACACCTAACTAATAGGAGAAAACTTGAATAGATCTCCATCAGAGAGAGGTTATTTGGAGTAGGCAAACCCTTGGGTAAAAACTCTTTGCTTTGGGAATGCTGAAAGGAATTAGCTTGGGAAAATCCGCCATGAGCTCATGATAGCTCTTATGCTGTTTGGTCACCTCTAGATGAGGTTCTTGCAACACTCCGTGTTAGTGTAGACATCAGGACTCAGAAGTTGTGTCTGCACACAATGATGGGGATGGACTACAGCTGCTGAACCTTCATCCATGTATTTGCCAGTGGTCTGATGGTCTGCAAAGTTTTTCCCAAATACTTGGGACAGCAAGCTGGAGAGAAAGAACATGAGTTAGAGGAGAACTGTGTTGGACATACACATAAAAACATCTTACTGTCAGACCATTTTAGAGTGACATTTAAAAAATCTTTTGATTCAAAATATGACCTTTTTTCTGTGCCCAGCATGAGGCAGATTGGACATGTTTTTGTAACCAGTATCCCTGAGCTCTGCATTTCTCACCTTGAATTAAAACTTCTCACTATACCACCTCCTTCATCTGAAGCATCTGCTGGTGACTATCACTGTCAGCAGTAGCTCATGGTCACAGGAAGATGTTCTTGGAATAGATATACCCAGCACATCTTGTCCACAATGGGTCAGCCTTGGCAATCATTGTCCTGTTGAACCTGCTTTTTAATCATTAATCATTTTATTCTGGGTCATACTGAATTATGCTATTCCTTTAATGCCAGATAACAGAAGTAGTTCCACATAGAGACTTACAATTTCACCTGTACAGGGATATTCAAAGGTATATGCCACTCGAAGCTCTTCAGTTGTGTCTTATAGGCATGAAACTGTCATTTTGAAGTATTCTCAGATGGATTCCTCTTACATTCTATTTTTCCTTCCTCAGAAAAGGAAGAAAATGTTCAGTGGAGGGTTAACTACTCTCTGCCGAGTCTCTTGCTTAATTTTCATGCTCCACAGGACTTCACAGTATAAACAATTTTACAAAAGAGAATTAACAGGTTTTCGCAAGGACCTGTCGCAGGAATACCCAATCTGTGTAATTAAAGTATTAAGAAGGCTGTTTGTTTTCTGGACTAGGTATGAGTTACATAAGTGGTCATGGATAGAGTATTTGGTAAGTTCTGGGATGATCAAACTCATTTATCATATTTATGGGATGATGTTTAGGGAACTTTATCTGCTCCACTGCTTGGACAGGAACAGATATACCTTTGAAAAGCTTCTGAGAGACTTCTAAAGTGCTTGTCCCCATCCTGATCTGACAGATGCCAACCGGAGTGTGTGCTGACAGACCCAGTGACAAGTCATTCTTCTCCCTTCAGTCTGATTGAATTCCCAGATCTGAAAATCGAGTGTTCTTAATGCTTTTGGTCTAACTGAAATGTCTCTTCTAAACTGTAAGCCATTTATCTGATTTCTAATCTCTCCTGCTGAGCTGTCACAGTCAAAAGGCAAATCTCCTTACCAGGCAGACAGATGCTCTGAAGGTATAGGGAGGATTTCAATTTTAATGGAGAAGTTTTCATCTCCCTGAAACAGAAGTGCCCCAAGGACCCTTGTCACATGTTGCTTGCAAGGTCTTGCCTGCACCCCACATAGGGGCAGAAAGCCAATTTGAGGTTGTCTGGCTGAAGATTAGCCATATGGCACTGCACTTGGAGTAATGTAATTAGTCAAACGTGAAAGGCAAGGCTAATGCTTGGGGATCTTTGTGTGGCGCCACTGGTGGTGTTTAGAGATGTCCTAGGGCTCTCTGGGATGGTGCTGTGCCACAGTGTAGAGAGAGGTCTGGTGCATAGCTCAGACACCTCATAAGGCCTGTCCTTGATGGCAGTGCTCCAGTGGCCATGGGTGGGTGCAGAGTTTCCAGGTGAGGGGCTCTACTCCTGTGCTGGAGCATCCTGCAGGAAAGTGACTGACCAGAGTGCTCAGGACAGTTCTAAAACTGCTGGTGGAGATAAGTGTTCACACCAGAAAGCCTCCGGGGTGCAAACCAGCTGCTCTTTAGGAAGGATTTCAGAAGACCTTGCTGAGGCCATGGGACTCTGTCCTGCTAATGCTGAATGCCTTGTGCTGACTGGGACTGTCTTCTTGTTTCTTCTTGTTTTAAGGTCAAGTGGCAGAAGGATGACATGGACAACAATTCCAATTTCTTCTCTGTCTCCTCAGATGGGCGGATTGTTTCATGGACTTTGGTTAAGGTAAACAGTAGGTGGCAATTTCTTTTTCCAGTCAAATGATAACCAATTGCCTGAAAAGTTCAGTGATTCGTTAGTATTATTTTTATTTCTAATGAGCTTGAAAATAAATGTTAGCAATAGCAGCTGGTGCAGTCACAGCTGGATCTGGGGCTCCACATTAAACTCTGAAATGAAGCAGGGTCAGCCTACTCATTGTCAGGACCTAACCTTCATCCTGTCTGCACCTGTAGCGCCCCATGGGCCTGAAAATGAGAGATCATTTTCCTGCTTGGCAGCAGCAGGAATTCAAGCCTGGTCCTTGTTCTCACACTTTCTTTGTCCCAGAAGGGTCAACTAGACACAGAACAGAATAATCTGCTTTATTTCACAGCTTCCAGATTCTCATCCCCAAAATGCTCCCTACAGATTGCAATTTGAATTGGGACAGGGGCAATTTAAATTTCTCCCCATGTGGGACAGAGTGAGTAGTACAGAGTAAGTTTGCATTTGCAGTGGGATGGCAGCATTCTCTCAAACAGGCAGAGGGCTTCTCCCTGCCATGACATTGCCTACTCCAATACACATCCAATACAACTTTTTAAAACTGGTTTGCATGCCCTTCCTTTGTTCACTTTTCCTTTTGGAGTATGTTGAAATATGTTGATAGAAACCTAGAATTAATGTCCCAAAATGACCCTTAGATTCATGTCTCTGAATTCCAATGTGTGGGTTTTTCTGTTGGCTATTTCATTTTACATTTAAAGATTTCAAATCTCTTGCTAAAAAATAATTGCATTGCCCTAAATATGAGTTTGAAGCAGCTGTCCCATTATTCCTCAACAAAAGAAGAAATTTCTTTGTATCTTAGGATGCTCATTTTTCAATCTATTATACCAAGGCTTGCCTGTTCTGAAATTTTTAGGCCTTGCTGCCATGGCAGGGATTAATTTCAGGGATTAATTTTTAATTAATTAATAATACATTTATTATATGTAAATCTTAGCCTCATGTCCAGTTCAGGAACAGGAGCATCTCCTAATGAGCAGTGTAAGCACAGGCAGATGGCACAGATTTTGAAGTTATTTCAAGGTTCATACATGCAGCTTCAGAATCAAAAATCCCTTCTGCAAATGCATCCCAAGTCTTTCTCCCAGAAGAGCTCCCTAGACAGGGACAGACTAAGAGTGTCTCAGCACTCAGCTCCTGTGTTTTCCCCTGAGTAGGAATACCCAAAAGATTTGAGTTGAAGTGGGCAGTACATGCCTGCAGCCAGACACATCCAGCTGAGGTGATTTGGCAGGGTACAATTACCAA
Source organism: Ploceus nigricollis (assembly GCA_013399945.1). Classification (NCBI taxonomy): domain Eukaryota; kingdom Metazoa; phylum Chordata; class Aves; order Passeriformes; family Ploceidae; genus Ploceus; species Ploceus nigricollis. The sequence goes on from VXBC01004256.1 coordinate 254,763, forward strand.
TTGACCCCCAGCAACTGAGTGTGCTCAGCATGGTCCCCTTAGGAGGCAGGAAACACTGGCTGAAGTCTCTTACTTCAGAGAAATGCTACAACTGGGACAACCTAAGTGTTTGCAGATGGACTCTGATAGCAGCTCACCCAGCAGACGGTCTTTTGCACCAGTGCTTAACTGTTTCCTCATCATAATCTGTGTTTTTGCTGTCCCTTGAGCACATAGATATTTTTTTCTAAGTATCCTTAGTATGACTTCTAAGATCTGCATCCACTTAGCCCATGGTCATTTCTACTTGTTCCTTGCATTACTGTAATGAACTTTGCCATGTGAAAAGACTATTTTAAGATTTTTTGTTTGTTTGTTTGTTTTT
>VXBC01004256.1:263521-310960 GCA_013399945.1 Ploceus nigricollis
ACATTGTGACTCTAAGTCTCTGGTCAGAATAACTTCCAATAAACAGGCCTTCAATAGAAAAATTGAAAGGAAGGAAAGGAAATTTGAATACACTCATGTAAGAAAGACTTTGGTTTTTTTCAGTGTTAAGCAGTCTTCTTGAGAGTAACAAATGAATATAATAAAATCTAGTGCAAGACTGACTAGAAGAAAGGTTATTCTAGTTTTAAACGAAACTAATTCCACTCATACTCATTCTTTTATACTACGTGCCAGAACATTTGTATCTTTCTGTTCGGGACAGGATTATTATTATTATTANTCTTCTCACCACCTTATCTTTGAGGCTTCTGTCTGTGTTCTGTCTGGTTGTCTAGTTCTGGACTGACTGAATTTTTCATCAATTACCACAGATTCTTTCTCTTACCATTTCCTATTGTTCCTCCCTGTGTGTTCATGTGCCTTGGTTTCGACCTGTGAGCCTTTCTGCAAATCTCAGCATTTTTGTTACAGATCTGTACAAGCAGTCACTGCAGCTAAAACCAGGAGAGTATCTGGTGTAGCTGGTGACAGCCTGTCCACCACAACATGGGACACGTTTGTGTCTCGTTTCTAAAGAGCATCTGGATGTCCTGAGCTGCCTGAAAGTGCCAGTGTTGGGTAGTACTGTCTTTCTGTTGCCAGATACAAATCTTCTCTGAAAAAAATTGCTCTTGGATTTCTGTATTGCATAGATTCTCTGTGTTCCTGTTAGTGAACTGAAGAAACTCTCTGCCTTATAAGGACAGTAATAACCACCAATTCACCAGGTATGTGGGAGAGTTTTGTGTCAGACAAATGTCTAGCGTAAACTGAAGTGCTGTTGATGAATATTATTCATAAGTTTTATGTCCTCAGAGTTCTCCTTTTCTCCCAGTATTCCTCCCTTGTGTTTTGTAGCCTTGTCAAGAGTCATCTTTGACTGGTTTCCTGTATTGACATAGATGTATTTTTGCATTTCTGTCTCATCATAAAAATACTGTTTACGATTCAAACACGTCTACCATCATTTAAGTAGGAGAAAAACACTCACAGCAAATTCGAGCACTGCTCTAGAAGATCAGAGAGGCTGCACCAATTCCTTCTCTCTGAATCTAGTCATCCTCTTCAAAGCTCTCCTATCAGGACTTAGGTGTCACATATTCCAGTGGTTCTGTTTTCATACTGACATATCTAATAATTGTTGGGTTCTTGAACTGAATAGTAGGGAAAGACTTTGCCAGCAGTTCTAGTTAGCTCAGAAACTGTTTTTAGTCGTTAAAGTCATATTTCTTTTCTGAGCTTTTTCTCAAGTTTGTGGTGTTTCTTCAAAATGCATCTTGGGAAGAAAGCAGCCCTGTCTTGCACTCAGAGATAATGATAAAGGTTGTAGTTAATGTGGTGTGGGGCTGGCAGGCACTGCCAGAGCACAGTGGATGCCTTTAGGCTAAAGCATACATGCAAGGTTCATTTCTCACAAGGGACACAGGTGGGAGTCTGCCCTACAAAAATCTTTTTGCTGCTGATTTCATAGAAAAAAATGCAGATCCTTTTTCTGTCATGGAGATTGCAAAAGCAATTCTGTAGATCAGCACATCCCAGAGCATGATGGATCTCCTGTACCAGTGCCCAGAGAGCTGCACTGATCAAGGGCTTAGCCCCCACAAGCCTTTGAAAACAGGGCACTGAGCATTACAATTCTGTTGGAGTCAGACAAATCTGGTTAATGTGTCACTCTTCAAAGTTTTCAGGTATTAGGGACATTCAGTCCACACACTTGAAAGGACAGATGGACAAAGCATCTTCTCTCTTGTGTTAATTACTTCTGACCCATCCTGTCTGTTTCCAGCAAAGTGACTTTCAAAACAGGCCAAGTACTGATTTTCCTGATGGCTGAACATTAAGAATTATGAAGTAACATTATGAAACATGACATTAAAGGAGATTTCTGTCCCAATTAAATGCAGGGGCAGCAACACAGTGTATGTAATAAACTATTAGCAAGCTATAGACACTGTCAGTAAATCTCAATGGGACATGAGCCACTTTCTTGTTTCCATTTCCTACCACAACAAGGCTCTCAGGGATGTAGGAGCTGCTACTGTGGGAATGGTTTAGCACCCTTATTCCAGTGCCTGCACCAGTGAACAGTACCCAGACAGTAAGTGTCACTTATAATAAACAGTTAAGCCTTAAGATTAGTTAGATCTTTGGTTTGCAAGGGTTAAAGTTATGTAACTCTTCAGCAATCCTGCTGCTTGGGCAGATGATGTGGTGCTGCATTCAGTAGGGAGTAATGAAAAGTCATTGCTGTGACAGTAGTGAGGCAAGCCAGCAGAAAATCCTGAAACTAACTCCAAGCTGCTGTATGAGTACAGCTTGCATGAGAACACAAGCAAAAGGACGTTTCATGTGAGATGGAGTCTTTGTTGCTAGTAAGGGAAGCCTCTAACATGCTTGGAGGGAAGGAGGTTTGGGGAGAATAACCTAAAATTTCCACATACACAGAACTGACAGGATCTGGATCAATTCCCCTTGCAGCCAATTAGATTGTAATTTCTCCCTGCTTCATAAGCTCACACGCAAAGTGTCTTTTCCAAGGGTCCCAAATGTTTTCCTTTTCCAGCTCTTTAAGACATCCTTCAATTTGCAATTCAGCAGCACCCACAGCTATGATGCTGCTGGTCTGACCCTTGCATGTCTGTGTAGGCATTGTCCACTTCACAGGCTGCTGTTGGCTGCCATTCAGTGGGGCCCCCTGGCTTATCAGGAACATGCCTGAGTCCTGGACAACCTCTGTGGGTCTCACACTGCTCTGGGAAGTCTCAAGTGGCACAACAGAAAGAGCTGCAGACTCATATGATGGGGCAGGCTCTCTGAGCAGGCTGTCCAGGGTGGTGACAGGAGAGGACTTACAGCATCTTTCCAAAGTCCTTAGAGTCAAAGGGACCGGTAAGACATTCTTGTGCTGAGAGCACTGTTACTGGAGGTTTTAACTGTGACACTTCAAATGCACACAGTGCTGTGAGCATTTGTGCTTCTGAGCAGTACATGGTACTGTGAGCACACAGAGCTCCTGAGAAGCACAGGGGTATTCTCCCCTGCCTTTCTTGTGAACCTTTTACACAGGAGAAGCACAGCAGGAGCCCAGGCTGGCAGGAAGGCAATATAGCTCCCACAGTGGAGAATGGTCTCTGGGGCCTGGCTGTTTAAATCCAACCAGACAACTTCAATTCCTATCTCTGTGTGTTGCAGAGGGGAGCAGGATGTTGCCTGCAGGTGGGGTGAAACAGCATATGCTAAATTATTGATTTTCTGTAGCACCTCTGGTACCAGCCACCTCTTCCCAGCCAGCCCAGAAGATCCAGAGAGGCCATTCAAGTAATCAGATGTGTCTTCCTACATGAATTTAAGCTTCAGGAGGTCTAGCATGGATTACTGAGTAGTTCTTTCCATTGCAGTGTTCAAAAAGTTATTCAAGCCAGTTTCTGGATGTGTTTGAAGCCCATCACATGGCTGTGGACTCAATCAGCTGGAATCCCTTCCACTTGAAAGTCTTCATTTCCTGCAGCTCTGACTGGACAGTCAAGATCTGGGATCACACCATCAAGTAGGTCCTGCTGGGTCCTGGTGTGGGCGAGGAGGTCCAGTCTGACATGCCAGCAGACACATGTTGAGTCTGCTCATACCTTAGTCTCAGTTTCCTTCCCAGGTGTTGATAATGCTAGTTGGTTTTTCATTTTTTGTTCTCATATTTGTACTCCCTAGGTACGAGATATAAGATTGGCTGCCCCAGGAACTTGCCAAGAAGCATAGTCAGCCCAGAGCCTGACTGCTTTACTTCAGATCTGGCTTCCTTCAGGCAGAACCTACTGTGTCAGAGAAATGCTACTGAGAAATGCCAGGGTCTGGTTTCTAGCTTCAGGGGCCAAAAACCTCCTAAGAGCCAGAGAAGAAAAAAAAAAAATTGGAACATTTTAAAATATGGAATGAAGTTCAGGGTTAGTGGTTAAGGAATGTCTGGTTTCAATCAGGAAATTGATTTTGTTATAAATCAGTCAGAGTCACATATTTCCTGTTGCCAATACTGCTCTAATATTCAATGTTGTTGTCAGAAGTCCAGAGAAGGGAGATAATTTTTTCCCATATGATTATTAATATTAACCAGAGAGACTCCATCTTGCTGTGTTTGTTGGGAAGAAATTTTCAAAATGCTTTCAGAAAGAAAGAAAGAAAGAAGGAAAGAAACATGCTACCTCTCTTCTCATTGCAGCAGGTAAAGTCCTGAACCATTTGTATTGGTGCTCAGCTTTGCCTTTGGCTCACACCCTGGCTGTTATCTGACATAGAGAAATACTCCATCTCCCACTTCTGCAACCTCCAGGTCTTCATGGCTCAGTGTTACACTTCCAGAGCGGCATGTGTTTACATGAATTCTTCTCTCTGTGTCTTTTTTTATAGGACTCCATTGTTTGTTTATGACCTGGGTACTGCTGTAGGGGATGTTGCATGGTCTCCTTACTCCTCCACAGTGTTTGCTGCAGTCACCATTGATGGCCAGGTGAGAGGCTGGGAGCAACATTGCTCTAATTCGAGCTGTGAGAAAGTCAAAGGAGATTAGGGCTGAGCATGGGAAGGGGCCAGCCGAATCCTGGCCAGGCATATCAGGGAGCCACCAGCAGGAACCCACCCTCTCCGATGCTTTCCTGCCTTTTGCATACACATCCCTGGGCATTAATCTCTCGGTCCTTTTAAAAGTAGATGTTGCAAATGCATACAAGTCCCTCCCTGCTTTCCTGTTAACCATGTGAGTGCAGGTGTGCAGCTTGCACATGGTTATGCATGACTAAAACACTGAACTTCCTCAATATGAAATCCCCAGTACATCCCTGGGGATGGAAAGATGTTCCAGATCAGAACTACCGTATACGAGCTGACATCAGGGCATTGGTTCTGAACTTTAAAGGTGTAGAACAACAGTAGAATAAAATGGTTCTATACTTACACCGATATTAAAAAATCATTTATAGTAATATGCCCAGGGTCAGCCAATAGAACTTTGTTCCAGTTAAATAAAATCAACATTTTTCCACCATGTGAGGCTGTCTCTAAGAGTAATAGCTTGGTAATGAACTCTGTAGACCAGTCCTAATATTGGCATGATGGCAGTTCTATTTTTGCCTCTAGGCATGTATTGCAGTAGCTCAGATGGTTAATTTGGGCTTGGCAAGTAGCCAGGACACGTAGCTATCCATCAATACTTGTTGAATACTGTAAGAGCGCATTGCTCTAAGACCATTAGCTTTGTGTTTTAGCTGGTATAAACTAGAAAGTCGGTGCAGTTTGGCCAGAATTACTCTAGCCTTTATGTATCCCTATCATTGAATTGATACCTTGGCTATTTTACTGTAGTTTAACCTTTATGTTATAGTAAGAAAATAATTTCACTGATACACTGGCTCAGGCTGTGAATTTGTCTCTCCTAAGCAATAGAAATCTCTTCACTGGTCATCTATTCTCCCTGGAAAGCTCAGGATGCCACAGCCTACAGAATGTTGATGCTTCTCCTTCACAGTCAGGGTCAGGATTGGGTTCTTCTTTTGTGAATCTGTCTGTCATCAGTCTCCCATACACCAAATGAAGGGCCTGCATGAAGGCAGTGAGTGTATTCAGTGCATCAGTCACATCCTCAGACTTGTTTTCAACAAGTGATATTGTATGTGCAAGGGTTCTGCTGGCAGTCACAGCTTTGATTGAGTGCTAAGGTAGGGAGGGCTGAGAGCTGTGGGTACCCCAGCTATGTCCTGATGCCTAACTATGGGGAAAAGGATGGAGATGTCTGCAGGCAGGGATACATGCTGGGCAGCATGAACAGATGGAGGGTAAACACTGTCTATATGTGGATTTCCTGCTTACGTGGTCAAGTTCTGGCAGTGAGTTCATCTCTAGAGATGCCTCATGCCACTTGAGTTCTTTCTCAGAGCTTTACCTACTGCAGAGAAACTGTTGTGGTCTTGGCAAGAGTTGGCACTGTGGGGTCTTCCCATCTCACCCACAGCTTGTCCTAACCACATTAGCCACAGCTTCCATGGACCTGGAGTCTGTATGAGGCTACTAATAAGGCAAAACCCCATCTGAGTTGGCAGCACTACACCTAGGGTATCTCCCTTGGCTATCCTTGGATCTAATTCAGTAATCCTAAATAGAACCTAATTTAACAGGATCTAATTCTGGTTTATGCTGTCTGTCCCAAACTCTGAGAAGAGTGGCCATCAACCAGGAGCAGCCCAAAACTGGGCTGGCTAGCAGGACAGGTCCAGGCAGGAGCTGCCTTCCTATTGCCGTAGGCTGGCCAGGGCTGATGCTGATAGGAATTCTGGGTCTCTGTGTTAACTACTAGCCATGCTGGCTGCAGCAGGGTGTGTCTGAGACATAGCTTAGTTGCAATTGTTGAACAGAACCTTCTAGATCTGCAGTGGAAGTGGAATAAATAGTTGTTTACAGCCTTTTCTATTCTGGACATATTTCACTTTGTAGCAGAGTGCACTTCTTGTGAATAACTCAGTGCCTTGCAAAGGGCAGGCTCCATTAATGCCGGGGAAAAAATCTGCATTAACAGGATGTTCTATGATTCTCCAGAACAGAAAAATACAGAACATGAAGCCAGAAAATAAAACATTAAAGGCCTCCTGTTAGCAAACAGCCTCTGTCTTGGCATCTGCACATAATCATGCCTGCAAAATTTGGAGGTTGTCTGGAGGCNATGAGCCCCTTAAGACTGACTTGGAAATTGGGACATTTTAGTATATAAAAATCTCTCAATCCCCATGAATCCAGGAGGTAGGGATTTAATAAAAGCTGTAAATATCAGGGTCATTATGATAAAATGTGTTTGTTGAAAGCTGGGCATCTGCTTTGGACAGCACTGCTCTTCATAAATAACTCAAGTGTGCACATTCCACCGCTGGTGCAGTGGATAATAACTGCTACTATTGCTCTCCATCATGTTCTAGGTAATTTCCTTAGTTTCCTGCTCTGCTTGCTGATCATTTTATTTCAGAAAGATCATAAACAGAGATTCATAAAGGGGAACAACTTGTGTTGTAGATGGTAAAAGCCTGACAGGAAGAAAAAGGCTTGCTGGGATGAGAGACCTGCTTTGGAAATAAAAAAAAAAAAATGGGAGGTGGATTTAAATACCTGGACACTTCCATTTAGGGTACAGGAAATGTGGAGATATTGGTCAGCTTATTGTAAGGACAGAGGGCAGAGAAATTGAAGGGATTGAATACAATCCTGCAGCATTTGGAAATATTTGCTTTTGGGAGTTTGCTGTAAGTCCATCTTAAACTTACATTTAAAGTATAAAAAGAAAAAATTGAAACATGTAAAACTGGGATTCATACCTAAAATTTCCTCTTGGTCTTCTTTTACTTACTTTCATTAAAGAAGGAAATGGTGTTGACATTTCTTCCACTTCTGTGTGTGCAGAATTCATGCAAGAGTTGTTACACCTGTTAAAAAAGCCAAAGACTCATATCTCAAGTGTCCTCCTGGCTGGATCCCCTGGCTGGATCCCAGGCTGTGGGCCATAGGCTGCCCTAAACAATGGGTGTGATGGTGTGGTCAAGCTGGGTTTTTTCAGCCTGGAGAAGGAGCCTGCCAGTACTTTCAAGGAGGTCATTGAGATCACAGCAGCACATGAAGTGATGATGAGACACAACAGATGAAATGAGTTGAAATGAGGAGTTTGGGCTGGATATATGGAAAAACTTTAGCTCTGAAGGCGGTCAGGTAGTGAAATAGCTTGCTCAGAGAGGCTGTGCCGTCTCTGTCCATGGAAGGCTTCAAGACCAGATTGGACAGAGCCCTGAAAAACCACATCTGTCCTCAGGGTTGACCCTTCTTTAAGCAGAAAGTTAGAGACTTCTGTGAGTGTCTTTCCACCTGAATTGCCTTCTAATCCTATGACCCTATGAAATGTCCTATGTGAAAAGGAGGATCCCAGGAGTTTTACTTCAGGCTTGTACACAGTACAAGTCCATTTGCTCTCATGTTTTCATGGGCTGTATTATTCATTATTAGTGCAGCAAGAGGAAGGTCCTGCTATAACCATCTGTAGCAAATATTGATAGCCTCAAGATAAATGCCATCCCAGTGTTCACTCTGCAGAGAAAACTGGTCAGACATTTGCTCCAGGGCTTTTCCCCATTAAACTGTTGACCTTTCAAGACGTGAAACACTTTAAACAATCCAAACCTTCAGGAAGTTAGTTAATGGTTTGTGCTGCTGCTCAGGAAGCAAGTGTGCACTTTCCTGCTTATATAAACCTATTTTACTGTTTGTACAACTGTTTTGAATGTGAAACCTTGAAGACCAGCTTTCTGTTGAATCTAACTTACAGGATAACATGCCAAGGTTATTCTGCCAGCTGATCTTGATGCCCATCCTTTCTCAGTGAAGAGAGAAGCACTTGCTTAGTGCTGGCACATGTGTGAGTGTACACAGAGCAACTTGCAGAAACTTGCTGCCCATTTAGCATGGACTTGAAGCAAAAGCCAAACTCTATCTTTAAAACATGAATGATTTTGCAGACAAGAGGCTTGTTAAACCTTTCAGGCTTGCAAATATTTCCCTGGGTATTTTTGGCTTAGTCCTGCCTCTCCTTGTAGGGCACAAATCAGGGGTGCCAGCAGGCCTCTCATCTGTTCATACTTTTGCCCAGAGGTGTCAGGACAGTGAACAAGACTACAAATGCCCTTGCTGCATTTGAATCTTTCCTTCTCCCCTTCTGTAGTAGTCCAGGGGGATTATCCATACCTTATGGGGCTACCACTAGCTCTGCAGGGCTGGGACAAGGTCTTTCCTGGCTCTCAGCACCATGACCAGGGTGACTGCAGGGGTGTAAAGACAGTGAATGAGCATAAGTCTCTTTGCCATCACCCAAAAGGACCTTTGAGTAGGCTGAAGTGGGTGGGAGCTTTCTTAAAATGGCTTTGAAATTTTATTTGCAGCATAAGTGTCTGTTTCTTGTAAAACTGTTCATTTTCTTCTGCTGCAAAACCTAAAAGGCTCATTCTTATTCCCTGCTGAATCTTTGAGATTGATGTGGACTGCTGGAGAGTCAGCTTTAGAACAAGGGCTGGTGGCATGTCAGTGCTCAATGAGATAGATGGTCAGAGTCCCAAAATTAATGCTGCCCTCACTTTGTGCCAATGAGACTGTTCCCAATTCTCATCCCTCTGCCACCAGACTCGTGCATCAGCATTTCTGTCCACTAGCAGCTATTTTTAGGGAATAAGGCTGGCCTCGAAGACTTTGGTTTACTATTGCAGACTCTGAGCCCTCACTTCTATACTGATGCAGCCCCCCTCCCATCATAGCATGCTCCAGTGGTCTCCAAGCCTCAAAATGACTATGAGGCATCTCAGGACACTACTGCTCACTCACATCCGTTAGCTACTGATTGTAGGTGAGGTGACTTTATCAGCATTGTAGTTGGTTTCAGCACAAAGTCAAATTTAAACCCCTTTTGTAAATGGCTTTACAAGATTTTTTTGCAGAGAGGTTCAAAGGCCAGTTTTTCATTATTAAAGCGATTGCTCTTTCAAATTATGAAATATGGCATTTTGACAAAACTGATCCACTGAGATTAACTAGTTCATTCAGGCACACAGGAACCAAGTTGGCCTTTTTCTGCTTCATGGTTGTGTGAATCAAGAAAATTACTTTGACAGCATCTCAAAAGATTTTGTGTGTTGATTAATCTGTTAGACTTTGCATAAAGACCTAGTGGGGCCACAGAGTCCATCAGGAGAATCTGCAAGAGTTTATAAAGCTGCCCCTCTCTACTCTGAATTAATTAATTCATTCACTGCTAGGAATGGCTTCTCACTTAGGTTTGAATTTGCAAGTCTGGACTTTTGATGTTTTGGCCACTGAGAACCTCTAGCTGTCTGTCAAATCCTTCTGTACAGAGATAGCAGCTCCTGAACCTTGATCTTTATTCCATGGCATTTTATAATGACCTGCAATCTGTGCGGGTTAATTTTAAATGCCAGTCTCCAAACCATGGCAGTTCAGTGTCTGCCCTGTGAGCAGCTTTGTTGTCATGCCATGGGGTGCAGGTGGCAGAGAGCAGTGACTGCCTCTCCCATCAGATGTGGTGCTGCCCTTTCTTGTGCCACTGCCTGCTCTTGCCATTCCCCCAGCTTGTAGTGCTGACTCTCTCTGGCAGGGCATAGCCAGGACCCTGCCAGCATGAGAAGAGTTGAAGCTTCAGCCTGACATCAGGGATTGAACGACCAACTGACTGTGAGTCACAGCAGAGAGAGCACAGAAGGACTGACACAACTGGGGCGCGTATTCAGATAGCACAGCCTTGGGAGATTTGCCCTGCGGCACTTAAAGAACTGGTTGAAACCATCTCCCTGTTCTTTATCAGGTATTTGTGGCGGATGTCAGAGTAGGGAGGTGTCAGTAGACTGGAAAGAAAGACTCTTTTCCCAGTATTCAGTACTGTGACAGTGCAGAAGAGATTAGCCAGCCTAAACAAGCTACCCAGAAAGATCCTGGGACAAATCATTGGTTGTTCTATTTGTGAGCACTGGTAGATCAAGGAGCAGGCAGTCTAATAAGGTTTTACTGAGGCTTTATCACAAAAAAAAAATCTAATAACTGTTCTTAAGAGTAACAGGGCTGGTAGATCAGATGATGGGAATGTAGCCCATGCTTACAGGTTGACTTCAGGAACACTGCTTTATCCTAATCACTGAGGCATTCAAGGGAGAGCCAAGCTGGCAGAACTGGTGACTGACAAGGAATTTAGCTTGGATAAACAAGCACTTTCTTGCAAAACAATGTCTTGCGGTTTCCAGAAGAGGCCAAATGGTCCTCAGCTTGTCTAAATGAATAGCAGCTCTTCTACATGCTGAGGCTTTGATTTCTTACTGACTTGTGGGAGCTGAGTCAAATCACCTGAGGCTGATGCTGTTTTCCTACCATGTCAAATTGGGAATGACCCAGTTCTTACTGAATGAGGAAAAGATAAGAGATGCAGCCCTACAGTTAAGTCAGGTGCTTAACAGGCATTCTTTTCCCTGCTGTGTCATGTGCCCTGAAGCATCAGGCTGGGATGCTGCAGGACAGAGAGGTGTGCTTAGCCATACCTCAGAACATGCAGCTGGCTCCTGGCTGGCTCAGCCCAAGAGGTAGATTTCACACATGCCTGCTCATCCTCCAAGCAGAAAGCTGCCTCTGAACATGCCTGTAACAGAGCTGGAGCCTGTTCTTTCACCAGTAGCATGAAAGTGCTGTGAAAGGCCATTAATTTTATGATCAGGATCATTGAGGATGAGGATTCCTGTGTTGTCATTGCAGAAGCAGGGAGGCAATGAATGTTTTCTGAGTCAGGTCTCCTTTATTCCTGCCAGGACCATGACTGCACTGCATGTCAGAGGGTCCAAGAAATGTCTTGCAACATTCATTTGTAAATGAAAAATGTCCTGCTAGAGAAAATGAACTGTATTGCAACCTGTTCTTGCTACAGTGTCAGTATAGAAATCAAGCAAACTAAGGTCTCCAGTGCAGAGCAAGCTGGGCTGCCCTGCCTGCCCTGTGCCTTGGGCATGCTCCAGTAGCTGCCATGGTGCTAGACAGTCTGGGGGTGGCCTGCCCACTTGTTAAATGTATTGCCTGAGAGTTTGAAACAAATCATCTGTGGAGTTTGCGAATGGATGAGGGATCATGATTCAGTCAAGAAAATGAGGTAAATCGATCAAAAGGACAGTGAAAGCGAAGCTCTGAAAGAGATGTCAACTGGTAAAGGGCAGCATGGTATTAAATTATCCCCCACCTTTTGCTCTTACACTGATTTTATTCTTTGTTGCCAAGTTACCAGGCATATCTCCCTTGTTCTTACACACATATATATTTCCCCCCAGTCTTGGTTCTGGATGCCATCAAGATGTTTTTGAACATGCTAGCATTGTCCAGCCCACTTCTGGGGAAGGAAGGCTTGTGAGACTGGAATAAAAGTACAGGAAAGGCTGCAGCCATGGCAGATTCAGGGGTTTGAGGACAAAATAAAAACAGTGTCAGTCAAAGAAGCTCTTCAGCTCCCTTCTTCATGAGCCACAAAAATCAAGTAGTTTATTGGGCTGGCAGAGAAGTTCTGCTGAGGCTTCTGCTTCTCCCTGACATCCTCTTGCATTTCCCTTCCTGTTGCCTCAGGGCAAGGAGCAAAAGGGTATGAGGACAGAGGGGTCTAAGTCACCCCAGAGGTGCCAAGCAGATGACAGCTTGGCTGGCTTTCTAGCTGTAAGTGCAGTTGGTAGAGCAGGTGGGGAAAAATAAGTCCAAAACTCTGAATGTGGTTTGGTGCTGGAGCTGTGGTACTTGCCTAGGACATGTACAGTGCCATGCTTGCAGAGGAGCTATGTGGATTTGCAGTGGGGAACAGCTGGATTTTAGGAGGTGGAACGCATTAACATGATTTATAGACAGAAGAGCTGTTGGTCTGGTTAAGACTGAGCTAGATTTCTTCTTCGGCTGTTTGGAAGTCGAGCATCAAAGCAGCTCATTTATGTCAAACATTTTCTGCAACAGTGACACAATAGACTTAGATCCATTATTGCCTGTACATCAAGCATGAAGAGAAACTCTGTTGTTACTGTGATGGCAGTTTAAAACTGTTCTAATTGGATAAAAAGCATCAGAAACTGCAGAATTCACTTGGTCCCACCTCAGAGAAAAATGGGCTCAGTGCTTGTTTTCAGGGACTTAGCAGAATTGCTGTCCTTCCATCAAGAAATTTGCTTTGAACATCTGCCTGGCTTATCTACTACCAGCCTGTCCAGCACTTCAGTACTGTGGGTCTAGGTTTCTTTTGATTGTGGTTGATACCAGCTCATAAATCCCCATGCTGCAAGGAGCTGCTTAACTCAGCAGCTTGGGCTTCATTTGGAAGATGCTACATCTTCTCCTGCACTTTCTTGGAGCAGGCATGGAGGTTTACAAGGATCATAAATAAAATTGCTGTCAGAGTACTTGATTACTGTCCAGAGTTTTATTCTCCTGTAGTTATGGGTGAAACAGAAGGGAATTCTTGCACTTTCCTATTTCAGACATTTTCAGATTTCTTTTACGTCTCTCTTTGTGTCTTTTTCCTTGTTTCTTGTTCTTGGAGTCTGATTTATGTTCCTTTAAGCAAGTGACCACATATTGTTCCTAAGTACTCTGTAAAAAAGAACTGAAATGCCCTTACTCATTGTTTTTTTAGCTCATTAGCAGAAAAAAAATAAGGCGTCTGCTGTGGTCTGCAAGCAGCAGGCACTCCGGATTCCTCACTTGTTTCTACGGAATCTGTAGAAGGTATTGAAATGAGTTTGTCAGGAGGCTTTTGCTTTCTTCCCTGCTGATGTACACCAAAATGGAAACATTTTTGACGTCTGAAAACCAGAGGCTTGAAACCTTCACTCTTTAGTTTCTAAATTGCTCCTGGATGAGTATGGGTGAGCAAATTGTGATGGCCCCAGGTCTCAGCACCTGCAGTGAGGGACCAGCCTCGACAGTATGAGAAGAGGCATGCAGAGCTGGCAGAAAAGAAGAGGACTCTCACTGGTTTATAAACTCTGGAAGGATAATGACACAAGTAACATTTTATAGAAATGCCCTTTTGTACCAGCTGCCTGATGGTGTCTGAGTATCAGTTTTTGTCTGGGTGATGCTAGATGGGTGCCTGCCCTGGAACCTGTGCTCCATGAAGGAAGGTTTGGACATGGTTCTGGCTCTGGTCATCCTGGCTCCCCATGAATTTGATACTTGAGTCACACATGGGGTTGGGTAGCACTTGTGTGGGTCATGGTTGCCCTTCTGTGGGTCATAGACTCTGGGAGGGCTCATCTGGCAAGACCTGAGAGGCCATCTCTGAATGCAAGCAGTGGTCTTGGGGCAGGGGCCACCATGGCAGTGGGATGGAGAGAAAACTGTGTGCTGTTGGTGATTTTCTGTGATGGACGATTCAGCTGGATTCCACTCCATAATCCTTAATTTCAGGACCAGAGCGAGGAGAGCAGGGTCTAGGAACTCTGTGACTAGGGAACTAAGAGTCTCAAGGAGAGCTGCAGGTTTTCAGTCTCCATTCTTTGGGCAAAAAGCCCTAGGCAGCTCTACAGATGGCACTGGCCGCATGTAGCTCTGCTGCTTTGCAGCACTATTAACCTGCCTCAAGTGTTGTGGGAAGCCCTGTGCTCCTTTTAGGCTACTCCCAAAGCATCAAAACCAGTGTTGCTCTGACCCCATTTCCCTTTCTCCTCAGAGTAACTGTAAGTCTCTAAATCAAAGCCTCTGAAGCCCTTCTCAGTATCCGTGGCCCACCCCTCCATCTGGTGTGTCTGACAGCTGATAGGAGGCTGATGTTTCCAGCTGAAGAACTGAAATAGTTTGTTCTTTTCCACGATTCCCTTGGCAAATGAAAACAAGCCCATTTGTTTAGAAGCTCATAAAAGAGGAGCTTTATAGTAGGAACATTCATAAACTTGTTTGCTTTTGACCTTCTCCACATTGCTGATGGTTTCAAGTTCTTGTCCCAGGCATTGTGCTTGTCTGGGCTGTTCATGACATTTTTGAGAAACAGCCTCACCCAGAGTAATTCAAATTGCTCAGCACTCCAGCACTGAGCCTTTGGCCATGCCATCTTTCTCCAGTGCAGGGCTGGGCAAGATGTGGAGGGGGAGGGTACATTGGCAGCCCTACAGAGAGCAGTGCAGACCTGGCTGCCAAGAAGAAACCTGGCCACTAATTCCCTGTCACTTTTTTTTTTCCTACATTAAATGGTGCTACTCAATCAGTGAGCATTTCCCAGGCTCTTAGATTACTAAATTAATAAGAATGTATTCTATGAAGGCAAGAAATCAGATCCTTTATGAGTGTGGCTCATGGGATACTGATATGCTTGAAAGAGTGCTTGTTTCTTTTCTGAGAAAGTAAGACAGCAGGTGTAAAATACAAGCCAGAAGAGCCAACTTGATTTATGTTGAAAGGCAGGAAATTGAAGTTACCTTTGCTGGACTTTGAGACCTCAAGTGTCAGGTCAAAATTCACAATGTAATGCTGGCATCTAGTAATTTGAACAGATAAAAATGCTGCTGTGCTTTCACCTATGTTTCTGCTGACTGGGGAAGGGCTCTCCAAACTGCAAATCCTTGTCTGTGGCTGATGCTTTATATTCCCTTCTTGAATTGTACCGTCATGGATTTCTTCAAAATATGTCTTGACAACCCTATCCACCTTTCAAGCACTTTCCCATTTTATTTTACTTCAGTCTGGAGGCAGTGTTCCTTTTCTTATTTTTTGCATCTGTAAGACCTTTGTTCTCCTGCTCAGACCAAGGACATCACAAATTCCTAGACTTTTAGTCCTATAAAGACACAGCAGCTCATGAGACTGCCTGGGACATGTGCTTGCACATGGCCCAGCTCTGTCCTATAAATGGATTCAGATAAAATTCACTGACTCATTGGTGCATAATGGAAAAGTACATGTAGTGATTTGATACCTTCCACACTCTTTGGAATTAGCTTTTATAGAGTAGCATTGTCTGATTTCAGATAATTCCTAGATTCAAATTGTCAGCATGGCATACTGTTGGAATTACATGTTTCCTTTGTCTCTTAAGTGCTGGTAAACAAGACACAGCTGGAAGGAGGTTTACAAGTAGTTCAGTTCTAATTTCCTCTATATTCCCAGTGTACTTGTTAGCATAAAGCACTCCCTTCCTAGTTTTTCTGAAGACAGAAAAGGGAAGAGAAACATAAGGCTGAAAGTCTTCATGGTGGATACCAGGTGGAAATTCAGGATGCTGGAAATGGCTCACCTCAGCCCTGGGCAAGAGAGGCACATCATGTTTTATTAGCCTTTGCAGTCTGTATTAGTAACTGGAGCTAATTGCAATTATTGGGAGATAATATTAAGTTAATTCATTCTCTCGAGTAACTGCCACTCTTTCCTCTGCACAATGAAATGTGCATTATTGTGCAGCTGGGGATGTGGCAGGTCTGTGTCACTGGGCCAGAGGTCTGAAGGCCATGCCAGTGGGACTCCTACCTGAGAGCCTCGGGCCTCTCTCCCTCCACCCTCACCTTTCCTGTTTGGCTAATTTCCTGGCGCTTTTCCTGATGCCATGGAAAAAGGACATGTGTGCAGGTGTAGTGTCTGGGCTGGAGTGAGCTGCCAAGCTGTCCTGTTCTTCTCTGGCAGTACCGCAGGGTACACTGTAATCATACTATGGCTGTTCCCATCACTTCCCCATTACTTACTGGTTTGTGTCTTTATTGTTATTATTAAGCTGAAAATGTTAGAGAGTTCTGTAATAAGCAGTAATCAGAATTTCTGACAGCAGTCCCCATTTTGGGCATCAATCTGTGTTAGACTCTGATTTAATGCCTGTTTGTCTCATTACTCACACTGAGAAGGGAGATTAAGGTCTGTGGGGTTAGCAGTGCTGGCTCTGAGCCTTCTCCAGCCCAGATCAGCTGGAGCCTTGCCAAGGCTTGCACCCACAGCAGGGAAGTGGTCCTCATCCGTGAGCCCCTGCAGGAGAGGGGCAGTTCTCACAAGCAGCACCTGACTTCTGCACACTGGTTACTTAAAAGAAGACCACAGCCCTGAGCACAGATGGTAATTGTGTGCTGTGGCTGGGATGTTTTTTCAACAGAACCTTTTCTTTCTGATTTCTCCAGCCATCATTCTGTCACTGAGAGCTCTTCTTGCCTAATTAATCCCTTTTACATTCTTTGCTTTTTTTTCCCCAGGCCCATGTGTTTGATCTGAACGTTAATAAGCTTGAACCTCTCTGCACCCAGCTAGTGGTGACCAGGAAGAAAAATAAAACAACACACATCCAGTTTAATCCTGTCTACCCTATTATCATTGTTGGCGATGAACGAGGCCTCATCACCTGCTTGAAGCTTTCTCCCAATCTGCGCAAGATGCCCAAGGTAAGGATAAGCTGCATTCTCCCAACCACAGAAGGTCTCTTCAGACCTTGTCACTGTCCCCTCTCCTTCCATGCAATGGTGTTGGCAAAGCTCCTCTCTCTAGCAAGGTACTTACAATTACCTCAAGCCTTTTGGGTAGGATGTCTGAGATGTTAAATCCTTCTGTCTGTTCCTGTTTGAGCAAGTGGACTCAGTTTGCTTCTGGTAAGGAGTGGGGACTGGTGGGAAGGGGGTTTGCTGTCCCCAGTTGTCACCATGGTCCAGACAAGCTCTGGTCCAGAAGCTCTGCAGATGTTCATTTGTTTCCCAAAATTCACATATTTTCTGAGTTTTGGGTTTTATTTGCAAAACTCCTTGAAATCAAGTAAAGGAGAACCCAGCTGTCTTGGTTTGGAAAGACAGGAGTCTGTGAAAGAAGGCAAAAGCCTCCCGTGAAATGGAAAAGGCAAACCCCCTCCCTCGGAATTACCAGAATTCCAAAATTAAAAGGCTCTCAGGCAACGCTATGGGAATGGGAACAACAGTTCTTTACTAGGACAAAAACCAAACAAAACAAAACAAAAAAAATTTGAAAAGGGAGGAAAAAAAACCAAAGAAATGCAATTAGCACAAACAGAACTCTGATGGAGTCAGAAACCTGGCACCCTGAGGGGGTCAGGGTGTTGGCAATAGTCCAGTCAAATGGTGGCTGCTCCTCCTGGAGTGGCAGATGAAACGCAGCTGAAGTGGTGACCTGCAGAGGGGCACAGTCCTCTCCGAAGGTCTGGCGATGGAGCAGTTGAGCCTGGTCTTCCTCTGGGAATCAGCAGAGAAGAAGGTGGCTCCTCTGGAAAATCCAGCGAAAAGGCTGCTCTGGTGTTCCAAACATGCTGTTTTTATACAGGTGTGGATGCTTGGCTCCTCCCTCTGGGTTAAGCATCTCACAATGGGATGATGTAACTTTGCCAGTCATGCAGTGAGTCATTCAATAGTCCATTAACAGAAGATCTCTCCCCGGAGGGAGACATTGTTCTTGGAAGAGATAAGAAAACTGCCCACCCTCCAACAGATGGCAAATAGAATACATGCTTATCTTACAAGCCAGGACACTAGCTCTTGCACAAGTCCTCCCACACAAACCATGCTACCTGTTTTCTTGTGCTCCTGCATCAGAGCCAGTCCCTTGACCACCCTGTCAACTTTCCTGTAAATGAGCAAACACTATCTAACATGTAAGGAGACTTGGGGCCCTTGTCTCAAGTGGCAGCAAGGAGATACATGTGCTTCTGTGGGTTGGTGAAGTTTTTTTTCACCCATTCATGAGGGCCAATTGTGAAGGATGATAACATCTCTTACGTGGATCTATTACTGGATTTTCTTTCTGGTCTTCATCCAGCTATGAGATGAATGACTGTAAATGCAATGTCCTTTTATGCCCTTGTAATTCTCATATCCAGCTGTCTTGTGTTAAGTGGAGTCTTTCAGTTTCAGGCTTTTTAGAACTGATCCAAGAAAGCAATCTCTCAAGATGATCATCTTTTATTTATGTACTCCCAAATGTTTTATATACTGTACTAATCTGCTGTATTAGGCAGGGTCTTTGGCCAGGAACTAATCTCACTAGTGTCACTCCAGAGTCTTCAGAATGATTTTTAAAAGGTTCCTGCAGCTGGCTGCCACTGGAAATGTGAATCTTCCCTGTGCAAAGAGGGCATAGAAAACAGTAACGTGGCACTTTGTTTGGGGCTGAGTTGTGGAAGCTGTGGAGAAGAATCTCTCATATGCTTCACAGTTTTCTATTTCCTGCAATACTTCAGACTGAGACTGCCGAAGCTCTCCAGGTTGTCATTAGGCTGGCTCAGAATAAGTTTCCTTGGTGGTTTATGAGTCCTTCCTGGGCATGGGTGAGCACAGTGTCTGCCATGGACCCTGCCTGCACATGGACTTAAGCAGTGGAGAGTCACACACACATAAATGTGGCTGCTCTCCTCTTCACCCCAGCTGTGGACTGATCAGCACCTAGCAATACTGCACTGTGGGCCAGAGTCATAGAATGGTTTGGGCTGGGAGAGACCTAGAAGACCATCTAGTTCCAAACCCCTGCCCTGGGCAGGGACACCTTCCACTAGACCAGGCTGCCCAGAACTCCTGAGAACTCTCACCAAAGCAGAGGGGCAGAATCTCCTCCCTCCCCTGCTGCCCACGGGGCTCTGGATGCAGCCCAGGACACGTTTGGCTCTCTGGGCTGTCAGTGCCGTGGCCGGGCCATGTGCAGCCTCTCACCCACAGCACCCCCAAGCCCTTCTGGGCAGGGCTGCTCTGGGTCTGTTCATGCCCAGCCAGTGCTGGTACCAGGGGCTGCCCTGACCCAGGTGCAGCCGCTTGCACATGACCTTGAGCTTTATGATGCTCGCATGGACCCACTCCTTGAGCTTGTCTGGGTCCCTCTAGATGACATCCTGTCCTTCAGGTGTGAATTCAAATATCTCCTTCTGCTCCTGGTGGCCAGCAGCAGCCCTCCATGTAGTTATGGATGTTGTAATTTCTCTTTGCTGACCTTCTTTAAAGGCAAATTGCGTGTTGTTGACAAAGCAATCTAAACTGTGAGTTTAGAAGTAACTCCAATGCTTACTGCTGATCGTAAACCAACATGTAACTACATCCCACGCAACGTATAAATGGGACGGAAATGGACTCTGCTGCTCTGATGTTATTAAACTATCTGTCTTCTGATGGCCTGGTTAGGTTTGAAGGGACACTGAACACTGAACTGAAACTTTCCCACACATGTGGAGAGGAAAGAGGGATGTTCAGGCACGACTGGTTATGTGTGGGGGTTCCTTGACTGCAGCCAGCTTGAAAGATACGAGGATTTAAAACAGATGACATACAGTGTGGTGGCAAAGTGATGGATCTGGCCTAGCCTGCTCAGTGCCATAAGTGAGCAAGTGGTGTGGAGATTTAGCTAATGGAAGAGAATGTTTTAGCATAGGGACATCAAGCCCTGTAAGAACAGGCTGTGCTATCCAATGTGTGCTCCTGCCTATCTCCTTCCTTTGCCAGAGCCAGCCTTTGTGTCCTTAGCAGTGAGCCTCCAGCTGTGTTTGCAAGAATATCATCTCACGGTAGGAAGTCAGATGTATTTCCAGAGTATTGATCCAGGTTCCTCCGAAGATCAACTCAGTGTACTCTTTACACCCTTACCCTGTGCAACCAGCTTTCCTCTGTAAAATGACTCAACTTTTCCCTCTTTTCTGGGATTTCCCAGGCTGAAGTTGACAGTCACAGAACTTCCAGAGCTTTTTGTAAGTTAAGAGGGTCCAAAACTGTGCAGAGGAGTCCTGACATCCCAGCTGCCTCCTTGCAGATAGAAAAACCTGTCCATGCCTGGCTCAGTACATGGGTATCCCAGGCTGTTCTCTTTGCCACTTGATCCCCACAGAGCCCAGAGGGGACAACTGCCTGACAATAAAGTGGACAAGCCACAGCGAGTGCTTCTGAAGGTTGGGGCCATCTGTGAGCTCAGCTGCCTGGTCTTGCTCTGTCAGCTCCTTTGGCGATAGAAAGGTGCCTTTTGCTGAGTTCTGGCAGAACCCAGGATGCCAAAGGGACAGGGCAGTCAGGGGCTCATCCAGGTCCCACTACCCTTCTGTTTCACACTGATGCTACAGGGCGTTGCCTTCTCAAACAGTTGGGACAATTGCTTTTGACAAGTAAAACTTGCAGGCAAATCAACATGTTTTGGGAGAACTCTTAATAGTTACATCATTCCAAACCCCAAACTTCCCGTAAAAATAGACACAGTGTTGTCTGCTCCATGTTCTGCAGATTCCTTAGCTATTGCTGGGCTTGCAAGATACAGCTTACAAAAAGTGACTGAATTAATGTCATCCTGGTGAAATTTCAGCCATTCTGAGTTTATTGGGTTTTGGTTGTTAATTAAAGCTGGTGTGGTGGATAAGTGGAAATGAGGATAATAAGGATGCTTTGGTTCTCATCAGACCTTGGTCCCTTCCTCTCTTCATGTCCTTGAGCAAGGAAGGAAGGTTCAAGATCTCTTTAAATAATTCGCAGGGTTGGCCTGCAGCTTAATTAATTCATGTTTGTAAAACATTTGAGGATCTTTAAGAAGTGTTATCTAATAGTCTGAGTTTTGCTGTCAGCTACATTAGCACAGTCTCATTTATGAACACTTGGCAGAACAAGGGGGGAACTTCTCAAAAGCACTCAGGTGGTGTTTTCAGAAGTGACTTTCACCAAGACACATAGTAAAATCTTAAAAAAATGTCTAAAATTCCTTGTGAGTTTTGGCATCCTAAACTCATAGTGACTCATGGGAAAAGGTGCATTTCTTGTTGAGAGGAAGCTGGGGACAGAGTCTCTGCCACCCATCAGGCACTTGCTTCCAGGACACACAGAGGGCATAGGGGTCCTGTGTACAAGAGATGTCAAACACAGTGGATGTCCATGTGTCTGTGCCATGGGGATTTGAGTCCTGGATATCCCCCTACCGCCACAGACTGAAGCCTCTGGAGCAGGACAGAGAGATCACCTCGCCCCAAGCTGTATTTATTTCCGTAAAGTGAAACTAGTTTGGGTCCTTCTGCTTTTAAGTGAGGGGACAGAAATGCCTGCAGTATTTTAGGATGCAGCGGTAGGAACAAGTGACTCTCTGCTGTCATCCAAGACACTTTTAGACTCCAAGCACTCCTTAAATATTGCAGTGGATGTCAGGCAGGAATTGTTTAACTAATAAAGTATCATTTCTAATTTGTAACGACCTTGGTGGTTGAGTTCACCCGAGGGAAGCATTGCTGTAAGAAGAATCAGTTTGGGGCAGAGCTGTTTAATTAGCGAGCCTTCCGGGTTTCATTCGAGGGTTGGAAGAAATTAAAGCATTTTGTCATCACAGTCAGAAGAATGTATGCTCATAGGCTTTGGTTTATTTTTTAAAAACTGCTAAAGTAGCCTGGCTTAACCTCTGCCAATGCCAAAAGTAAGCAGAAGATAGTAAAAAACCAGTATGCAATGTTTTTTAGAAATTTTAGGAGAGGACAGCAGAATAGGAATAGAAGAGAAAGTGGATCAAAGAAAAGTTGCAATACAGAATTTGCTGAGGCTAAGGCAAATTTCTTGGCCAGTGCCCAGGATGAATGCCAGGGAGGCAGACAACTTCCTGGCCTGATTCTTGTCTTGGATATTTATCTAGGATTATTTAGGATGATAATCTCTGTTCCTGCTACTAGTTTCTTCACATGCAAAGCATCTCTTTTTTTGTATTTCTTGGTAACAACTGAATTTCTTCCCAGGCAGTAAATCCTAATTGACTGGGTCTAGCTGGGCATGAGTGGAGTGGGAAGGGGAACACAGCTGCTTGCCCACACCAGGACACAGTGCCAGGACTATGCGTGTTCAGGAGCTGCAGACACACACCTGTGGGTCTGATGCTTTGCGCCTGTGACCAGCTTATAACGTGGGGATAAGCAAGGGGTAAGGGCTGGCTCTGAGCATTCACATCCATGTGCACATGCTGGGCAGCTGCTCTGCTCTCTCTGTGCCTTATCACACCAGCCAGTGTCAGCTCCGGACTCTGACTTGTTGCACCTTTGCAGCCCTGACAATTTTGCCCTCAGCCACATCCAGCCCAAGGCTGTTCAGAGAAGGAAGGAGCATTGACTTTTGCTTCCTGAAGCACTGTGGCTTTTTGGCTGTAGCTGATGGCCAGGGTTTGGGAGGGATTTGGGAAGTGTGATGGACAATTGGAGGATGTTGGGGTTTTAAAGAGATGAAAGAGGGAAGGGGATTTGGAGAAGGTTGGTGTAAGTGTCTGAAGTTTTAAAGGAGACAATAGGAGAGTGGTTGAAATCTCCTCTTCAACCTATCCCCCTCCCCAGCACTACATCCCAGCACAGAGATCTTGTGGAGCCTGAGGTTTCTTCCTCCTTCACACTGCCCAGCAGCACCCACTGCACACAAGTGGTCTCAGGAAGGCACCCTGGTTTCATGCCTGTTCCCAGTTTCAGTGGAATGCCACTGATGTCCAGAGCAGGTTTTAGCCTGGAACACTGTGAACAGAGAGTGGGATGCTTGATCATGAACTGCTTTGTAACCTTATGTTGCTATCACCTAGTGTGACGGGTGTAACTTGAAGGAGTAAAGGATCAAGAGATTGTTTCTATCCTTAGTGTTTTCCTGTAACTGTGGGAGGTGTAAGGGATCAACCAACCAGCATGTAAATACAGAAATACAAACTTGAACTCCCTCCTTCTGTCGCAACATGTACAGTCTATCTGCACATCTGACTGTATTTAAGGAAGGAAGCTATGGATTAGATCCATCCTCCAAGGTCACGTCAGTCCTGGATTGGTGAGTTGTTTAGTACTGAGGGAAGTATATATTGTCCCTAAATTTCCTATCCCAGCAATTCTCATTCTGTCTGAGAGAAAAGCACTTGTCTCTCCTCTCCAAACAAGTCAAGTTTTGCTCTTCTAGCAGTGTAATTCTTAGTCCCTCTGTTTTCATGCAAATGCTTCTCTCTCAATGCTTTCTGTGCTGCTTGAGCCATGGCCAATTTTCTCAGTGTCTCTTCAGAACTGGCTAATTGCTCAGCGACCCAGAAGCACAAAGCACAAGCAGTGCTGGAGGAATTTGGTGTGCTGCTCTGCCCTGCCTTCATGAGGATTGCCTCCTCCAGAGCCAGTTTGGCCTCTGGATAAGGAAGCACATTATAAATGAGCTTGGGTCTCATAAAAACTGACCTGCAGCTTGATGGCTTACTCTGAAATTTGAAAATGCTTTTTAGTTTCTTTTCAGTCCCTCCCCTGTTATTTAGTCTAGTTCCAAGTAGCTGCTCTCTGTACTGTTAGGGGAAGAGCTGAGGAGCATGGGGTGCATCCAAGGACTCATGAAACCCTGTGTCTGACTGTCCACAGCTTTCTGTGCCACTTTTGTAGGCCATGTAGGGATATATGCACTGGTTTATTCTTTGGTATGGGAAGGAAACCCAGTGCTGGAGGCCTTCAAGAAGAGTAGGTTGGAGACATATACAGATAGGTGGCTCTGAGCCTGCCTTGGAGCAGGAAGGTCTGCAGGTGGTTGCTGTGACAGTCTCTGCGTTCAGGCTGTGCAGGTCCCAGCAAGAGGCTGTGCCACTGGTGTGGAGCTCACCAGGGTGCAAGCAGCATTGCTTGTGGCCAGCAGCTGTTTTGCTACACAGACCTGTGACTCATAACTGTAAATCAACAACCACCAAAGGGAACACTGGCAAACGCAGGCTCTCGTGCCCCTTCTGCCTTCTCCTTGCCCTCCATGATTTCCTGCCCTGACACTGTGCTAGGAAAGCCATTAGCAGGAAGACCTTTGCATCCCCATAGGATCTCTTCTCCCTCCACTGTCCCACATCAGGTTCCTCCTAGTCTAGCATAGCCTGAGATAAAATGAAGGGACTGTCTAAGCCTGGAAGGCTGTTACTTGGGAAATGAGATGGTCCCTGTGCCAGAAGGCTACAGTTCCTGGGCAAAATGGAAGCCTTTGGATATTTACCTGGACACCCTGGGCATAGTCACTGTGCACAAATCCATGTGTCCAAGAGTGTTGCCCCACAGTTACAAAGGGTTCTGGATCCTGAACAGAGGTGTGGCAACCTTAGATACTCAGCATGTTTGGAGAGCTAACCCAGACTAGCAGGGGTAGATCAACAGGACTTGAATACTCTCATTAAATCTATTTTCTTTGCTTTTCATGAAATAACTTTTGGGTTGCATCAATGTATGTGAAGGGAGGAGACAGCTCCATGTAGCAGAAGCATTGTTGAACCCCAAGGTCAAGAGCTGGAATTTTTCTTCCTTTTATTGTTCCTGGCCACATCTTCAACCTTTTTTTGTTATGTAATGTCCCTTTCTGTGGCTGCTGTGTTTGGCAGTTTTGGAGAGAGAACATCAGCATATTTACAAGTTATTTTAAGCTGGAGTCAATTCCCAGTGGTCAGGGTGAAATGTGTTTAGTACGTTAAATGGAAACTGGCAACTGAAGCAAGAAAAGATCCCATTTTACAAAAAATCCATAGGACTTATGAATAATTTCTAAAGTGCAAGTCTCATTCTGTGAGGTGCTGTGTGCTGTCAAGGGGATACTGACAAAGCCAAGAAGACTGGCTTTGATTTTTTGGTTTTGTCTTTGAAGGTCTGTATAATAAAAAGAGTTGCTTATGTTTGAAAGTGATGTGAGACTGCTCCATTTTGCAATACTAGCGGTTTGGAGAAAAATGCTAGGGGGATTTGGTTTTGTGATCAGTAATAGTCAAGACTTCCTAGGCATAAATCTGGTGTGTGTCCTTGGATTTGCTGTCCTTAGTAACTGAGATCTCAATCTGGCTGAGCAAAATTGGTTTCTAGTTGTGTCTTGTTTACACCTTCCCTTTTATTTCTCCACATTGGTGCTGTTGTGTTGCTACAAGCGGTGTTTTATCTGCAGGCTTTGCATCCTCTTCCTTTGTGCAAAGATTGTGTCTGTTCTTTGGTGTCTGCCCTCCTAGAGCTCCCCAAGTCCCAGCAGTCTGGAGTTTGCTCCTCTGCAGCCTGAAGAGCCCATTGCTGCCTGTCCTGGGAAATGCCTAATGCATGAGAAGGAGCCTTGCTTTATGTTTTCAAAGGACTTTCATTTTGGTTAGATCTGCAATTGCCTGGATATGCTTGTTCAACTTGCACAGTTCCTCTTTGAGCCAGAGCCTCAGCTTTCTTCAGTGCCTTGGCAGAAAGCACAGGGCAATATTATGCCAAGTGAGGCACTGCTCAGCCTCACAGGATCTGCTTGGCTCACCTGTTCTTCCTGTTTCTTTATTTGTCCTCTGTGCATTTGTTTCTCTGCAGATGACTTAAATCCCATCCTGGAAATTGGGAGATCCTGAGAAATCACCAGTTCTTTGCCTGAATTACAGCCTCAGTACAAGGGCAGAGGGGAACAAGCTGTTTTTAAAGCATGGCTTTCGCAGAGCCAGCAGTGGAGGCTTTTTGGGAGACTCTCATTCTTCCAGCAATGCCTGGGTGTGAGTGCAGGACTGCCAGCCATCAACCTGTTCTGCAAAGACAATTCAATATTCAGCCCCCCTGCCAGAACTGATTAGAGTGGCCTGATGAAGGAGGTAACATGGGTGCTTATCCTCCAGGTCATCTGAGGGTGAGCTGATTTTATGCCAGAGAGCCCCAAGCAGCTCTCAGGAGTGCAGCTATTTCTGAGCACTGGCTCTGCACAGGGGAATGAAGGAGGAAAGCTTGTTAGCTCAGCCCCTGAGCCACAGGGTGTGTTTGAAGGACAAGGTGATGGCTTGTCATGAGGACAAGGTGCAAAGCAGTGCATGGGGCCTCAGAGACCCAGTCATAATCCTGGCCTCTGTATGTCCTTGGATGAGATACAGCTCCTATCCATGTTGAGTAAGATGAGGACACCCCTCTCCCTTGGAGCCACAGCAGCCAAGTGATGTTTATCCATAGGCACCATGTATCTACTCTGCTACAGCCTCTTCCCTACTGCTGAGTGCTTTTGGGACACATCCAGTATGGTCATACCTTAGGAGTGGAGCTGCAGTTGGGGTGCAGTGATGGACAGCCCTGTCCCACTAGGGCCCAGGTCCTGGAAGGCTCTCCTGCCTCCTTCCCAAGATTTCAAGCTGAGCCAGCCAGGTCACTGAAAAACTGGAGAAAATTAGGAAGTGGTACCAGGGCCTGAGGGAAGAGATGGTAGTAGTATGAGTGAAGGGATGAGAAGCTGGATCATAGTACAAGTAGGAAGGAGCAGGCACCCCATGGGGAACCTGGCCAGAAAAGCACACAAAATCCTGGAGTGCAGGTCAGCAGCTCCTTGTTGGCTCTCTACCTCCATGGTGTAAGTTTGGCCTCTGTTTGCCGTGGTGTCCACTGGTCATGCAGTTAAGGTGGAGAAATGTAACTGATTCTCCCCCAGGTCATGGTTGTGTAGTGTTTTGAGTGCCTGAGAGCTCACTCAGCAGGGATGGACAACAGGACACTGGTCTTCATTTGCAAGACCCTTTCCCATCATGTTTTTGCCTTGCCTCACAGAATCCAGTAATGCCCCAAAGCTTGGAGAAGGTGGGCTTTTACTCTTCTTGGAGAATGGATACAAATTGAGAGGGGAAATTTAGGTTAGATATTAGGAAGAATTATTTTATTGTGAGATAAGTTAGACCACAGGACAGGTTGCCAAGGGAGGCTGTGGATACCACAACCCTGGACAGTGTTCAAAGCCAGATTGCATAATGCCTTGAGCAGCCCGATCTAGTGGGATGTGTGCTTGCCCATGGTAGGGTGGGGGTTGGGACTGGATGGTCTTTGAGGTCCTTTCCAACTCCTTAAGGTTCTACGATTCTGTGATACCTTGTCCCTGGGCATTGACTGGGAGCTCTGGGACAGTGTTCTTCATTGCAGAGCCTGGTGGTATTTGCTACAGTGACAAATGCAGGAAATTTGTCATGACATGGAATAGGAAGAAATGCAGCTATGAGGGCCAAAGGAACAGCTTGATATCTGGCACATTCCTGTAACTCCTCCTGAGCCTCTGCCAGAGCCTGACACAGCCTTCCCCAAACAGCCGGCCTGGGCTGGAAGAGGCTGAGGCTGCCTGTGGAGACACAGAGGGCAGCTCCCTGCCTGGGAGATTGTGTCTGTGCCATTGTAAAACACACCCGAAATGCATTGCTGTAAAAAGCCCTTCACTTGCAGACTTCATCTGTGGGTTTAGTGACTCTGGGTGCATACATCTGAAGCCCTTCATGCCGCTGCATGCCCTGATTGAAACCATCTCACTGCTTCCGGCCCTTCCTGAGCCTCTCCCCAGCTCATGCTTGTGCCACCTCCCAGCCTCCTCCAAAAGAAAAGAAATGGAGACACCTGCACCTGCAGGCAGGGCAAATAAATGTCCCTTGCACAAATTAATTTGATGGGGTCAATGCAGAATTGTTTAAATGAGAGAAGGGAAGGGATCGCCCATGAATAAAATGTCTCACTGCTCACAGAGATGGGACTGACACAAGAGGATTATTTTTATCTTGTGGAGAAAAGGAAGAGCCCTGTGAATCAGAGGAGAAGAGGGTCTGACTTACAGTTCCACTGGCTGTGTGAGATGCAGTGATGGCTACAATCAAAGCAGCTCTGAGGTTCTCCTGGAGGGAAACTGTTATGCTCCAATTCACTGACTGATTTTGTGAGAAGGGATGCCAGGCACCAACTGTGTGAGGCTGTCTTAGGGCAAACATCCCCTGGTCTCCTCTACTCCCGTATCTCACCAGGGAGCTGCCAGTGATCCCACTGCTCTCAATCTAAGGTGTGCCTGACCTCCTCACCCCTCATGGGACCTGGTCAGTGCAGAGACCTGTTCTGCCAGGACAATGTCATGTTTTCCAGACTCCCACCTGTTGGGCTGAAATCTTGTTCTTATCCCCCAGATCAACCTCCATGAACTGTGCCCTTGCTGCACTATGTCGTGTGGGTGCTGGCCTCCCCAGCACAAAGTGATCCTTTCACATGCCTGCCCATGATGCTTCCATTCCTTTGCAGTGGCAGAGCTGGCTGTGTTATTGTTTCACAGGAATACCAGGTCCCATCCAGGTGATTATCCCTCTAACTCTAACCCTGATGGCAGAACACTCCCTCCCCACAATCCTCTATTTGTGCTGGGGATTGTCCCTGCTCACTCGCAGTATCTTGCATTTGTCCTTGCTAATTCACGTGCAGGTTTTCCAGATCATATCTCTGGTCCAGCAAAGTAATTTCAAATTCCAGTCCTGCCTTCCTGGACACCTGCAGCCTTCCTGTCTGTCCCACTATCCAAGCACTAACAGAAACTCTGACCAGATCCCCACCAGACCACGGAGCTGTGAGAGTTACACACATCTCAGTGCTGACAGCTCTGGGTACAAATATTCAGCTGGGTCTTACCAGTTACTACTCACTTTATGTAGATCAATTGTCTCACTTCAGGATCAGAATATCAAGGGAGACAATGGCAAAGTCTTCCCGAGGTCATGGTTAATGACTTCTGTGCGTGCCTTTCCCATCCACAAGGTGTATTGTACTGTTGCAAAAAGAAATCAGATTGGTGCAGCATGACTTCTTTGGTGCAAATTCACATTAGTAATGATGCATTTCAGGCATTTATAAGTTGTTGACTTGTTCCATTCATCTTCTGAAAAGTGAGATTAAACTGAATTGTTTTCTTTTCTGGATTACCTTTTTCAGCTTCCTGATCCCTATCATCTCCTAAAATTCCCCTAGGAAATGCATCAGATTAAGGCTGTTAGGTTGATCAGGTGTGGTAACTTCTGCCCTTCCCAGGGGGATGGGGCTGTTATGGTCAGGATGGTCTCAAACACAGAAATCAAATCAAAGTATGTGGGTACAGATAACACCTTCTATTACACAAATAAGTATTCCTGGGAAGAAAAGATAAGTGCTTTTGCCCTAAAGCTAGTATTTTATTCTCCAGACATATATTATTTGAGTTAATAAAAGTCATTGCCTTTCCCTGCAAGCCTGTGCTGTCTGGGTACACGCTAACCCTGCTCAACTAGACCAGAAATCTCCCCACGTGGTTGCTGGTGTTGGCTCTTATATCCTGAGGAGAGGGGAAAGAATCCTTCCCAGAAGCACAGGAGGGAGCATGAATATCAGCACTGTTCAGTTACTGCTTTCTTATTTTTTTGCCTTATGTGACTTTTTGATGATTATATAGACTTGCTGTCAGAAGTAAGACGCCAAAACAGTCAGACACCAGAATGACCAGAAACAACTTTGCAAATGCAGCCGTGAGACTGGAAGATGCTCATCCCTCTCCAGGATTAGGTTTCCTGCTTTGATTTGCACTGAAGAAACATGTTAAGCCAGGGCAATGAACTCAAAGGCTCTCATTTTATCTGGCCTGGCCAACTGATGGACATTCAGTGGGAGTGCAAGAAATTAATAATTTTGTTTATTTCATTTCAACAACAACAACAACAACAACAACAACAACAACAAAAAAGCATGCCAGACTTTGCCTCTTGGTTTGAGTTCCTAACAGAGCTGAGCAAAAAGCTGATGGATTTGGTTTCAGTTAGAACTGCCTGCTCAAGAAGAAAAACTGTGCTTTAAAAGTTATGCTGTAAAAACACTGCAGCCCAAATGACTCCTGGAACCTGAGGGCTGAAAAAGTTAGGCAGCACAAGTGAAATGGAAGCCCACCCTGAGAAACCTCTTCTTCTCTGCTGCCACAAGGCCGAAGGCAGGGCTGTGGACGTGCTGTCTCACTCAGCTTAACCTCATGGGGTTTTCCAGCCTAAAGCACCAGCAAAAGAGAGGGATGTGGGTCTTGCTTCTGCAACTGGGAGAGCCTGGGGTAGCTTGAGCCTGAAGTGCAGTGCCCAGGGATGGAAATCCTGACTGGCTGTGTGGTATACAGACTTGCAGAAGGATCTGCCATCCCTTCTGCAGTGACAGGGAAAACTCCAAGTTGCTTGCGCCTTGCTGTGTGGGGAAATTTCATTCTTGAGAGTACTTTTACCCTGCTCATAGCCAGGGGTGTGCTGCCAGCCATGATTTTTCAGATGCTTTTGTGGAAGGCAAAGTCTTCTGCAATCAGGCCTGAATTTCAAGTCAAGGTTAGTCTGAGCTCTGACTTAGAAAAGCAGCAAGAAAATGGGGCACCACCACTGTGTACATGCAAAGGAAGAAAGAGATATGGCTTGGCAGAGAGAGCTCCAGTCCTCGGTTCCCTTATCTCTGAAATACTCAGTTGTGATGGCAGGCTGAGCAGGGGTTAACAAGACAAGGCAATTGGTATCTCCAGTCGGTATCTTCTCTCTATCCCTGTCCCTTACCTGGACTGACGTAACTGGCAGGGGTTCACTGGAGAGGTACAGCCTTTGTGCCTGTGCTTTTGGATTTCTGCAGGCTTTAGTGAAACCCCTGAGTGCACCTTGTCCCTGCCTCTCCCTGAGTGAGGAACCCCAGGTTTTTGAAAGGCTCATGTGGATTGGGCTGGGAGGTGCTACAGAAATGCCACACATTATGTGATGTGGTTGAAGGACTTAGAGGAAACTTAAATGTTGCAATTGACCCGTTTCCCCTGCTTGAGAAAGAATTGCTTGTTTATCAACATGAGCTCTCTTAAACACCACCACGCTCCCATATACACGTAGTACTCCATGGGCTTTCAGCCTTACTTGACAATTGCTGTTTGACTCAGACCTGTGGTAAACCTTTGTCAAGATACTACTTATGCCTCAAAGAACGGTTGAACATGGACTTTCTCTGGAAAATAATCACCCTGCTTAAAAGAAAAAGCATTACAAAACACCTGTGTGGACTCTGTTAAAGAGAGCTGTCTCCAGCAGAACTTTAAATGTGACTAGGAAGGGGTCTCTGCACACATCCAGGGTTGACTCTGCAGTGGAGGTGGTTGATTGATTGATTGATTGATTGATCCACTGATTGACTGATGGATGGAAAGTAGAAATGGAAAGTAAGTCTTGAAAGACCAAGATGGTTGACCTAAGGCCTAGGAAACATAACTTCAAGGAGATTTTGAGGACCTTGCAAATAAATTAAGCTTTATAACTTATAATTTAAAATGTGTAATTTAAGACTGTATATGTAATACAATTATATTCTATATTGTATGCATATATCAAATATTATATAATATATAGTATGTAATGCAAGTCTATATAATATCTAAATATATTTTAACAAAATATAATTTGATCTCATCCTAAAGACACCTACATGGGGAGGGATTTGCAATGGAGGAAAGCTCTTTAAAATCAGCAGACAGAGATATAATGGGATTTGGCAGCTGACCAAATTAAACAAGGGCTTGAGCACACCTATTTAGCATGGCACTAGCTTGTTTGCATCCCTCAAACTCCTTCAGGTCAAAACACCTTGTCTTTTAGTGAAAGCTCTATTTTAGCTCCAGGAAGAGTCGTTGTTGTGTTCAGGTTACTGACTGAAGTTGTGTGAATCATAATCATTATTTCTGGGTTTAAAACGATATAAAATCTACTTCCACTTTTTGATCTTACTGACGTGATAGGGGAATTGTCAGGCAGCATTACAGAGAGAGATTCACAGCTTTTACAAAGGGGTAATGACAGCTCAGAACAGGCCACGTAGCTGCATTTACGACTCCTGAACTTCTCACTTTTGTTGATTATGGCTTGGTTTTTAGCCTGTGTGTTAAACAATCAAACTGCAAGCATTCAGCAACAACAAGGTGCTACAGTAACAGTGTGAATTTATTGACGCTAAACCCATATTATCGTTTTTTCTGCCACTGATATAAGCAT
Source organism: Ploceus nigricollis (assembly GCA_013399945.1). Lineage (NCBI taxonomy): Eukaryota > Metazoa > Chordata > Aves > Passeriformes > Ploceidae > Ploceus > Ploceus nigricollis. The sequence continues at coordinate 295,829 of VXBC01004256.1, forward strand.
AGTGGGATTACATATACTTGTCCTACATGTCTGGGATTATATAAACTCCACTCTTACCTCAGCTTTTCAACTTGTGGGTAGGCATGGGGAAACAATCTCTGCTTTCTCATCTCTGCCAGCTCTCACAGACTTGTAGTCCAGCTTTCTCCTTGGTCCTGTCACCATCTGCCTCAGGCTTCTGCTCTCCATAGGTTTTCTCCAGTACTTCCTGGTTGTCATTTTTCGCTGAAGGACCTTCTTCTTCTCTTTACCCCTTTGACACCAACATTCAAATTGGTGTGTGTAGCTTCCACAGCATCTAGATACTCTGGGAGGAGGGTGCTGGGGAACTGGTTCCCTCTGTGCCAGTGCTCTCCAGGAGCTGGGAATTGAGAGCTGTATTGGTGTGCCCTGGTCCTGACATTATGAGCTATATAAGGTTTAAGAGGACATTTGGTTAGAAATGCTGTCTGCAATAAGAGCATAATAGCAGAGTAGGGCAGAGCTGAAAGACTCATCCTCCACTTTACACTTGGTGATGAAGAACATCCTGGGATTGCAAAGCCACAGGCACTTCAGGCTGGAGGTGATGTTGGCATATCTCTAGTCCAGCCTCCAGGTCAGAGCAAGTACAGCCCTGAGATCAGACAAGGTTGCTCAGAGCTTAGGCTTCTCTTGAAAAACTCCAAGGCTGGAGATCTCACAGCCACTCTGGAGTCTTGTTCCAATGACTAAGTGTCACAGTGGAGAAAAACTTTCTTATGTCACGTTGAATCCTTCCCTGTTTCAGTTTATGGCTGTTGTGACTCATTCTCCTGCTGTGCACTCCTACGGAGAGTCCATTTCTGTCTTCTTAATATCCTCCACTTGGGTGCAGGCAGGTGCCTGTTAGGTCACCCAGAACTGCATCCGCTATAGGATGAGCAAGCCCAGCACTCTTAGTATCTGTTCAGTGCAAATCCTCCAGCCATCAGCAGTCTTGGTGGTCTCTGCTGGACTCGGTCTGATATATCAACACCTCTGTTCACCCCTTAAACTACCTTCTGCCTCTCTTTCTGTAGGTGAAACCATTAGCTGAAAATTAAGACCTTTCAGAGCCTGTTTTTCATCACCAGGGCAGAGAACAGACACACCAATCCAGCACAGCTGTTATCTCCTTGTCTTATTTCTTTCCTTCCTAGAAAGCTTCTTTCTTTTTTTTTTTCAGTGACTAAGAACATGGCACACAGGACCAGGTACAGGAGGTGAGAAGGGTTCATCCTCTTCACTTTCTCTCACCTCTCAAAATTTCTTTCATTAACACTCACCTAGTGTTTCTTAATTAGCACCTTCTGGCTTGGAACTGCCTGCCTGTGTTGCAGAAAATCTGCTCAAGCTCTTGTCTGTTGTATGAGAGGAAATATCAAACATTTGGGCTGTTTACTACACTAACAGCTGCTCTTACACCATGGATTACGCAGGGGCTGAGGGTTGTTCTCACCCTCAGCTTCTGTAGCCATCCTTGGCTTTACCTGTCCCTCCTGAGGGAACCTTCTGTGGTTCTGTACTTGTCTTCTGGTGCCAAGCCAAATGTCAAGTGTGTGTCTGAGCTAAACCAGGAGAGTGCAGAGAGTACAGAAGTTATGCCAGAAACAGGAAGAGTAACCAGCTGAAAAATCACTGCAAAAGAGCAGTTATCAGTGAAAAAACTGGGATGAAATCTCAGGGCAGTCTGCAGGTTCATTTGGGAGGGTGGATTGGTATCCTCACTGGCATTTCAAATTTCTTATTTATTCCTCAGCTGATCTAGCAGAGTCCACTTATAAAGTCTTGAGAGGACCTGGCAGCATGGAGATCACAAGGACTTTGAAAGGCTTTGTACCAGATCGCCACATGGGGATATGGACTGAAATCAAGGAAGTGGTTTCAGTGAAGACCTTCCCAAAGTACCAACAATATCTCCCAGGGCTGGTCTCCACTGTGCTTGATTCTGCTTAGTTGCAGAAGGTGAATCAAGTTTCTGTGGTCCAAGGACTCAGAATTATGCAAATGAGCCCAGTTTAGTCAGTAATCCCATCCCTCCAACAGGATGTGATTTAATCATGGAGTGAGGTGAGAATTTGTCTCATATTATGTACACCATAATAGAATACAAACCCCAAACTGTCATGTAGAAAACAGTGCCTTTCTTTATGGTTAAATCGTGGATCCTGGAAGAAATCAGCTCTGTTACAGGTTCTCTGCTGCTCTTGCTGGATTGCTGACTCATTTACAGGTGGTTGCTGGGGAATTTAAATTGCAAACAACCATTCATGATGATCCAGACTTCTTAAGGATTTTACAAGCTAGGGAGAAGCTGGCACTCTTTCTCCAGTTACCTTCTTCTCACCTTCAGGACAGTTACAGCTCTCACCTAAGGATGTTATGCATCTTTATGGCAAATAGGGTGTTAATGCAAGTATAATTACTGTAATTTGGATTTAATTTTCTGAGCACAAGTGCCTCCTTTCTGTCTTCCTTTTATTTCCTGCTTGGTTGCCAGCTGTGAAAACGTCTCTTTCCAGGATTGTTCTTGATGCCAGGCATGCAGCAGTGTAATGGGCTCATCCCCTGCTGGGTGTGTCTCACCCAGCTCTCAAGTGATGGTGACTATTCCCTCACAGAGAGGGGAAGAGCTGGGTCAGCAAAGGGCCTGGAGAAACCACCATGCCTTGGCATTTCTGTCTGCATCTACCAGCACTTTACATGCAGGATCCACTGTTTTGTGGGAGAAGCAGTGGAATATAGGGGGTTGAGGCAACATTATTTCTACAAAGCAGTTGCTTCCACCACTCCTCTAAGCAAGTGTAGGCATCTCCTTTGTGCTTGTGGAGAGGAACAGCTCTGGTTGTCACCTTGAGCACTCTGAAAACATCACCAGGTTCTTGTTTAGCTCTTACTAGTTCCCCCCAGAGCTGCAGCCTGACAACGCATCTGACTTTCAGGGATTTCCTCACACCAGGGTGATACCAGGAGTCAGTGCCTCAGGGCTCAGATCAGAATGGAAACAGAGAGCCTGGGGAGAAGTGACCCCTCCTGAGATGATGATCTGACTATGCCACTGGAATCTGCAGCCAGAAGTGGTATCCAGATGTGACAAAATCTCTGCCATCTCCATCAAGGAGATACCTCCTTCAAGGGCCCCCAGGAGGAATGGTGGCTGTTTGCCTGGCAGCATTGCCCCAGCCATGTCCGTCTGTCCCAGCTCCAGCAATACAAAGAGTGAGGCAAGGATCAGGCCATGTTTGCTGGTGTTTTGAGGCTTTCAGTGACACTATGGTGACCAGCTTTGTGTCATAGTTCCAGCTGTTAACCCAGCACTGCTAAGCCCATCACTAAACCATGTCCCTGAGTGTCAACATATCTTTTAAATACCTCCAGCACTGGCGGCACCACAACTTCCCTGGGTAGCCTCTTCCAGTGCTTGACAAGCCTTTTTGTTGAAGAATTTTTCTGTAGTGGACCTATCCACTTAGTGTTAAGGATGTGCATCAATGTCTGTTAACCTCTGTCAACAGATCCTCTCTAGTCCTTACATCTGCATTTACTTGTCAGATAATTTATTTTGCCATCTTGGCCACTGTTTTGCTGAAATTGACAGCTGCTGGTTAACCTTGTTCTGTCTTTGGTACTTGTGGGACTTGCTCAGCAATGGAGAGATTACTTTGGGAAGTGCTTGCCTTAACGACCTTGATGACTTCTGCATAATTTTCTTTCCAGCATGCCTCTATTTTGCAATACTTTGTTTCAAAGAATATCCATTAGTTTCAGCAGCCAGCTGAGCAGATGGGTTTAACTGGTCTATGGCTCTGAAGTAATTACATTTTGGTACAACAGAGACACAGCAGCAAACATGTAAAATTAATTCAGGTGCAGTATCCCAGTCAGTGTCTAAAAACAAAGAGGACTTTAGGGAGGCCACCCCTGGCCACAATCAGATTGTGCTGTTGGCAATGTGGACAATCACTAGGAATATCTCCCTCTGGTTTCCACAGATGATGTTGGATTGGCTTTTCCCATGGCCAGTTCCTTCTTCAAAAATGTATTAGTATCAGAGAGACTGATTACTGCTCCCATCTCTCTCTCCTGCTTCTGTTATAATTAAAACAGCAATATATGCATGAAGCAATTAGATTTTAATAGTGCTTTTCTAAACAGGATGTCAAGGAGCTTAGTACAAAGACTTGGGCTGGAGCCAGATCAGCGTCTTAAGACTGGATTGTCGTTAAAATTGGCTGCCTCCTGCTTGAACAGCTTACACGAACACAGAATCTAGATTTGCTTTTTATTCAGAGTGTACCTCATCTTTGTCGCCAGACAGGACCCAGAAGACCCCCTGTTCCTGGGTGGCAGGGTCAGAGTGAGGCATGGGTGGGGACACATCACCAGTACATATGGTAATCTGTGTCTGCTGGTGGGACAGGAGCATCCCCAGCTCCAGCCCTGTTACCATCCCCATCATTTCATGCCAGGGAGCCCATACCCAGGTCCATCCTGGGTTCCTTCCTGCAGAGCAGCTTTTGACCGGGTCAGTGCATATCAGCACACTGCTGGCAGTATCTCCCAGAAGGAAATGAGTGGTTCTGTGTGTGTCTATGCCCCAGAGGAGCACTCCCTGAACTGCCTCCCAGCATGTTGTTGGAATTCTCCTGCACTGTTTTATCCTGTCTGCTTCTGGCTGATATGCTGCGCTTGGGCCCTGCATTTGCAGTCAGATGAGTAGGAATCCTGTTCTCTGCACAGCTCTTGCTCAGACCCTTATGGACAGTCCAATGCAGCTGGGTCAGTGAACATGGATGGAGAGTGTGTAACACAACCTCAGCATCACTGCTGGATGTGTGGACTCAGAGGGCAGATGTCTCAAGAGGCAGCAAAAAACATCCTGCATGGACCAGCACTATGCCAAGCCCACTCCAGGAGAGGACTGACACCAACAATCCTCAGGAGCTCCCAGGGCAAAGCGGTGCTGTGGTGGGATACAGCTGGGCCCTGTCTGTCTGTGGGGCAGGAAGGGATTTCTCAGCTGCCATAACTGTGTGAAATCCCAGGGAAGAGCAACAGCACTAGCTGAAGGATTTCCTGTGCTTGTCCTGCGTCCAGCTCCTCGCTGACCTCTTTTAAGCCCTGATTTGCATGCTGCAGCGTAACTCAGTCATGGCTGATGTGATTTAGCGTGACGTCCCACGCTGTCCAGGCTAACAGTGTGTCTGGTTCCCTGGCCTGGGAGTGTTTGTGTGGCATTTACCATTTGCCTGGCCGTTTCCTGTGCAGCAGGTGGAGAGAAGCTGTGCAAGTCATTTAATCTGAGGCAAATGGAGAGACTGAGTCTGAAATAAACAGGACGCACTTTGGTTAGGATGGAAGCAAACAGAAGGAAAGGGAAAGGAGGTTGGAATAACAGACTGAGGAGGTGAACAGAGAAAGGTCTCACTTGCCTGAGAAGAGAGCACAGGCAGGAGGCTGGAAGCAGGGAGATGAGAGAGGTGAGCACTCCCAAAGAGATCCTGGGCTGGCGGGGTAAGGAAGGCAGTGCTCTGAGGTAACAAGACGGCAAAAAAAAACTTAGGGAGAAGGTTTCAGTGGGTGTAAGAGGGACATGCTGACAGACATCTCCAAGAGATGGGTTGGCAGCACCATTCCTGGGGGGTTTCAAAAGATATGGCTGTGCAGGTCTTGGGAGCAGAGTGGGACAATCTGCTGCGTGGGGCCTCTTGTGCTTGGCACCCCAAGGACTGGGGTCAGAAGCAATTTAAGAGTAGCTGCTCCCACCATGGACAAGAGTGCACTAGTGAACTAACCCCTCCTAGCTCTGCCAGGTGACTCTGTGTTTTAAATGAAAAATACACAAGAAGAATGCATTGTTGAGATGACACTATTGTTCACATGGCTGAAATATCTAGTGCAATTTCTGAAGCATCCCTGAGTTCAGTCATGGAGAGCAGGAAAGAGAAAGAGAGGAATGTGGCTTGACATTAAATTGCAGACTGAGTTCTTTCATAAGCAGAAGAGTATCAGTCATAATACATCTTTCATGCCATTGGCATTTAATGTTATTACATATGAGGCTTCTTTGAGCAAGAACATTTATCTTTACTTCTAATAATAGCAATATCCAGTTTCTCGTGTACTTGTATTTATCCAAAATGAAGTATATTCACATGCTCCCATGTAAGTAGCAACCAAGAATATATTTCCTATACAAATACTTTTATGAACTGTATTTAAAAAAAGTAAAGAAGGTGGTGTGTTAAAAGAAAAACAGCAACTGGACTTTCTTAAGGCAGTTAAAAGGTGGTCCAGGTGGACATGTATATGTTAACAATGGTGGCCAGAGGAAAAGGCATTGAAAAAACTCCAACTTTTTAAAATATACTGTTCATACAACTGCAAATGTTCTCTCGTGAGATGCTGTGCTCTATGATATAACAGCAGCACACAACAGTTGCAGGAGCTGCATATTCACATTCATGTTTGATTGCTTTTATTAAACTCTAATCTGTAACAGCTTACTGAGCTGGCATGCCAAAATGCTAAAGTAAAGCTGAAGTAATTAAAAAAAAAAAAANTGGGTGGCTGACTGTGCTTCCTGGCAAGAATCAAGGATCAAGGGCTGCAGCTTAAGAATGCTGGGGTCAATGCACTCTGCAGGGCATATCCTTGATTTTATCCCTCTGGATGGGTTTGATGTATGTGCCTTTGGATGCTGTGTGTGCCCAGGCCTTTCATGTCAGGTTTGCCAACCCAAGTGAAGAGATGCTGCAGATGTAGCCCGTCACAGCAGGTGCAAGAGTTAGGGAAGTCTGGTCAGCTTTTGGATTGTCTAGGTTACACTGAGGTTTAGTGTAACTGGTCACTGGAATTGTAACTGGGTGTCACTGGAATTGCAGCAATATTTAATGTCAAGCTAGATATTGCCTGTCTAGTGAGTTTTACGGACAATCTCAATTAAAATCTCCTTCTCATTTCCTTCCTCCCTGCTGCTTGTGTCTGGGAGATCCCACAGCTAAAACACTTGGCACTAATGCCCCCACCAGCCTTTGCATCCCATGCCATTATAACATGTGGCATGTAGGCAGGCTTTGAGTATTGGGGCTTCCCAAAAAGTTAAAAGCTACTTGAAATAATTTATCCCATCCTGATGAGCCAAATGGCACTGCAGAAAATCTGAATCCAGTAGGGCTGGATCCAGGGTTTGAGTGAGTGATGCACTGCCTGTCCCCACAGTGAGGTGAAGGAAAGGGCGTCCCATTCCCTCTGTCCTCATCCCAATGATGGTTTGCACCACCAGGACTCCCTGGGCTTGAGGAAAAAGCTTTTAGGGGTTTTATTCCACTCTGACTCCTTCAGGAGGTCTCAGTGTGCCAGGACAGGGTAATTGCCTTGCACAATGAGCACGCAATGGTTTTTCTCAGTGCTTAGTACAAGCCACTTAAGTGATACGACTGAAAATCTTTTCCATGTACCTTGTGAAGAGGTTTTTTTTCCTCACCAGGCTGTTCTATTCAAATAGAGTCTATAGATGTTGGCTCATCTCAGTGACTAAGGCTGATGACACCCAAAAGAAAACTGTTCATTTCACACACCCAGAGCTCACAGTTAGAGTTTAGCCAAATTGTTCTCAAGGCTGACAAAACACAGTGTGACCTCTTGGGACCCTGTTGCTGATGTTTCCTAGTCACAGCATCTGTGCAGGGCAGAGTTAACGGTATTGGCTCATTTCAGACCTATAATGTCTTAAGATGACTTTAAAATTTATCCTTCTCTTTAAAGTTATTTATTTGGTGATTCATGAACTGAGGGTCATGACAACATCCCTCTTTTGAACTTGTGTCAGATAATGGAAAAGACAGAAGACCAACATTTTTAAATTATTTTGGTGGGTTTTTGCAGCTGGTACAGGGATAAATTCAGAAGGAGATAACAAATAATTGTAATGCCCAGTTCAGAGGAGCTGTGGGGACTGCCATGAGACAAATCTGCACTCAGCTTGGCCTTGTTCACTGAAGTTTTCATGCTAAATGTGGTCTTCTTATGGCTAAATTTAGGTGCCTAAATTAGTGGTCTGTAAGAGACATTGCTTGAGGCTCTGGAGTTAGCAAGAATAGGGATCGTTCTTCAGGGAACAGCTCCTGCTGTGTGCACAACTTCTGCTTGGCCAGAGGACACTGCAGTGGGGGTGAGCAAGGAGGTGGAGTCCCAGCCAGCCTGTGGCAGAGCAGACACAGAGCAGTGACGATGCACAGGCTGTGCTCCCTGATGGCCATGGATTTGACCAGGCTGCTAGCTCCCTGCTGCTGCAGAGCCCATCCATTCCATCAGGCATTCCCTCCCTTCTCCCATGGATATTCATGAACAGGCCAGCTCTGTGGTGTGCTGTAGGCAGCTACCCACTATTTAGGGACAAGTGACCCCTGCCCACATGTCCTGCCCAATTCCTTCTGGTTTATTTCCAATGAAAATCCCATCCACTTCCAGGTCTGATCCAATTTTGTTTGCACTTCCTGCCTGCTGGATGTCCTGACCTTTGCTCCAGTGCCTTTCCTGGCAGATGTGTGCTGCTGAGCCACAGGCTGGTCCCAGCACTGTGACTTACCCAGTTTAAATTGTGACTTCCAACAAGCAAAGGCAGGTCAGCTGGGGCCCTGAGACCTGTGTGCCCTGCTGTGCTTTGGAATGGGCCAGTGCAGATTCCAGGCAAAGTCTCTGAGTCAGAATGTGAGCTTGAGCAAGGTGAGGGTGCTTGCCCTGAACTGCACAGGTTGTACCTGATGCTGGAGGTAAGAGCATCCCTGAGGCCAGTGATCCTGTGTGGCTGCTGTCATCTGAATGACCCAGCCATCCCCTGGGCTTTTCTGCTTGTTTCGTTTCCTGCAAAAATGTTTACTGTGTCATTTCTTTCCAAACAGTAGTGGAATAAGCCTAAATCCTTATATCTAGTCTGTCAGCTAGTCCTTCCATGGGCCAGGAGTGATGCTGTCAGATCAGGCTGTGAGCGTACCTCAAGGCTTTCTGTGGTTGAAAAGCATGTTGCTGTTGCATGTAAATGGACTTCTTGAGAGCCCAGAAGTGGTCCTGGCACAGACATCATCCCCAGCTCAGCATAACTCCAGCTTCATTTGACAGCACTGGGTTGCAATAGGACCATGATGAGGTGGATCTGGGAGGCTTCAGGGCTGCAGTTCATATCATATTCCTGTTGATCCTGTTAATGTTTGGTTAGTGGCCCAGGGAGATGATGAGGAAAATTTTTCTGTGTTCATGAAGGAGTTTGGCTTTCCTTGGTCTTCTTGACAGAAATGCTCCAGGGAAGCTTCATCTTTGCTGTCATTTGTTGAGTTCACCAGGCCAGTCACTAGTGTTTTTTGATAATGGAGGAGCCCGTACCCTGGAACTGTCACCTCAACCTGAGCAGAAGGAACAAGAAAAGATCTTCTCCCAAAGAAATACACCTCTGAACAGCTGGAAGGCTGTGTGCCCCTTCCCACTGAGGATAATAAGAATAAGCAGTTTTAGGTATCTTCTTGAGGCTTCTCATCCCCTTCAAAACAGCTCTGTAAAAGCTTAAATCCTTGTGCACGGGAGGCCAGTTCTTGGGTCACTGGGCTGCTTTATAAAATGTCTAGATCCTGTTCAAGCATAACTGTATCCAGAAGTCCCATCCTGTAAGGAATGACATCAGTGTCATGACAACAGCAGGGCAGAGACAGGCCTGTGCCACTTGGCCAAGGCTCAGCAGGGTAAAGGGTCACCTTTGCTCCCAATGAAATTGTGGGGACTTTCCTGACTATGTTCATGTCAGCGTGGTTGACTTCCTTGCTGCTTTAAAACATAAACATGTTTGGCCTTGTTTAATCAAAACTTTAGAGCAGATGTTTCATGATTATTCCCCCAATGGGAAAAAGACATGGAAGCTGAGAAGTGCCAGCATCATGGCTTTTATGGGAGAGTTTTATTAACTCAGTGGCATACTGTTCAACAAGGGAATGAAGGCATTAGCCAAGACTCCAGTTTAAATGAGTCTCTTAATCTGAATGCAGAGTTCAGGATGTGCCAGCATGGAGACGGGTGGGGCTGAAGCTCCCAAGGGTCAGGGGATCTTCAAGCAGCCACTCCTCATCCTCATCTTTGTCCTAGTTCTCACTCCACCCTTCCCCGTGAGGCTTCACCTCAGTCATCTGTCACCTCCTGCTTCACTTCCAGTGCCAGTACTCACCCTGGGGCTGAGAGGACCATCAAGGGTCCTGCACACTGCCTGTAAACCGGAGCCCCTTGCCTTAGTTTCCCTGCTTGACAAGCCAGGGAAGACCCCAGATATGAGGTAAAGGGAGCATAAGGGCCATGAGAAACCTGGCAACAATTATAGCAGCATGGACACAAACAGGGGGGGTCTCTTCCCCATCTCTCCTCCCTGAGGTCACATTCTGTAAGCAGAGCAGGGTCCATTCCCACACAGCACCTTTCCTGGCCCTGCCATGAGCTTTCCTGCCACATCCCTCATCACCATTTCAACAGAAACATTTTGCTCTCCAGGTAGAAGCAGTTAACAGTAAAGTCGGTGCAAATGCTGCTCTGAGCAGCTCCAATACCCATTCCATGAGGTGCTCGGGGGCAGACCTTCCCATGTAATCTCAGCTCGGCATCTAACAGCTTCATGGGGAAGATTGATCTGCCCTGACTCACTCTCAGCTCCTGATGAGCCCTATGGAAGTGGCATAAGCAGGGATGTAGATGGAGGACAGGCTCAGCTACACACATGGTGGCAGAGCCCCACGAGTGCCCTCTCCATGCCTGGCTGTGGCATCTGCTGGAGGCAGAGCCTTTCGGCAGCTGTGTGTGGAAGTGACACTTCCCCGCCTTGTGTGGGCCCTGGGACATCGCGGTAGCTCTGTTCCAAGAAGGACTGCTCCTCCTTCTCAGAGGCCTGATGCAGCCAAAGTCCCTGGATTTGTAGGAAGCTGCCACGTGCATCCAAGCAGATCCCACAGTGCTGTGCTGGTGCCATCAGCGACCTAGCCAGCTCACAAGCACAAGTGCCCTGGGAGAAGCAGATGACAGAATAAAGGGAAACTTTCAATTCCAGTGCCCCCAAAAGGATATTATAATTTCCATTCCCTGTGTCATCTTGCTTGCTTGGTTATGTGGCGTTAAATTAGGGCTCTGGTTCAGTTATGGCTCATTACAGGCTTGCGTGTGGCTTTGTTACAGCGTGCTCAGAAGCACCAAAGGAGCTGAACCAGTGTGAAAGTCAAAGTTTTAGGGACAATTTGGTGACCAGGAGCTGAGCCTTGCCTGAGGCTGGTGAATTCAGCAAGGCTTAGACACAGTTCCCATGGGCCTTCAGGACATCAGTCAGGGTTTCTTCCTGACCCTGCTAGTAGAGAGATCAAAGGGCTTGGGATGGAGATGGATTGGTGGGAGATGGCTTCAGCATCTTCTCTTCCCATTTGAGCAAAGCAGGTGCCTCTTTTGCCTGTCCCGAGGACCTTTGTGTGGTGCTGTATGTGACACAGAGTGCCAAAGGGAGGAGTTTGAATGCTGTCAGACAGCAAAACAGCTTTTCTGCAGAAATAGCTGAGTCCTGAAATACCTTGAGCAGCTGTGTTTATCCCAAGGTTCTCACTCAGAGAGATGCTCTGCTGTGGTGCAGGCCATTATTACAAACATCACTCGCAGTGCCCAGACCAGAGCCATGAAGGGCGCTGCTCACCTGTTGGCATTTGTACAAACCAGCAGTGTCCCACAATGCAGCCAATGGACTCTGTAAATAAAAGAACCCGGGCTCATCCCAGTGCTCAGAACAGCAGTGGGGCTCTCTTCTTGGACCATAAAGGGTTTCCAAATATCCCTATCCCCATCCTTCCCCCTTCCCCCAGGACTGCTTTCATCTCAGCAGTGTCCTCTGGCAGCTTAAGAAACCTCTGTTCCATCGAGGTTGTGCTGGGCTGGGAGGAGGGAGGACACAGGGACTCCCCGGGGACTTCTTTGCGCGTTGTCATCACTCAGCAATGCCCCGTTTGCTAGAGAAACGCAGTGCGATCCATGCGGGCTAACAACGTTTTCCCCATGCTGTGCGCTGGCATTTCTTCAGCGCTGAAGGGAAGGTGTGTGTTTGTAATTGCTGCACCCGCGGCCATTAGCGGGGCTGATTCAGCGGGAGGAGAATTGATCTGTTCTAAGTGGGGAGAGAGGAAAGCTGGCAGTCTCCTTCTTCCGATGCTGAGTGCTGCTCCTCTGGCCTTCTGAGAGCACGAAGAGCAGAGGCTGTGCTTTGGGGATGCCAAGAAGAGCCAGTACAGCAGCTTCCTGCAGGCTGCCACCAAGAGTGGTCAGGGATGTTCCTTTCCCTTTGCTCTGATGCAGTGTTGGACACCCGCTGCCACCTCTCCTGAACCCACCTGCCAGACTGTGTCAATCCTCCTGCTCACCTGTGCTTGGCAGCTGCTTTCTGGGGTGCCAAGAGCTATGCTGCACACAGAGGAGCTCCCCAGCCCCAAAGCAGGGGTATCCCACCAAATCCAGAGGCAAGGCGAGATCCAGCAGGCTGGCAAAGGGGAAGGCTGTGACTTAAAGGCAATACTTTGTGATGGAAGTGGTGACTGTGGGGATGCTGTTTTGGAGAAATCCCACGGTGTAGATGCTCAGCTGCAGGAGGGCTTGGTGGGCTCAGCATAGCTTGGAAAATTCCTCTGCTGCAGCTGTGTCTTACATGATGTGAACCTGGAGAGCCTAAGCCCGGTTAATCACTTTCCCAAAGTGCCAGAACTCTGTTGAGAGCAATGCTGCAGCCCACAGCACAGCAGAAACATGTTCTGCACAAAGCACTGAGTGGAATTTGTGCCTTCAGCAGGGACATCGTCCTCTGCCAGGCCTGGAAAACTCCTACTGCGCCCAAACAAGCAAGGGCTGAACTGGGCAGGCTCTTTCCCTTGTGCTATGTGATTTTTCTCAAGATGCTGGTAGTTTGCTTTAGCACTCACGCAGGGAGCCCCTGGGATGCTTGGGACAGGTGCTAGGGGAATGTGGGAAGTGCTTGTCCTCCTTGCCCATGCTGAGGTGTGCATCAGGGCTGGCACGGAAGTGTGTCCAGGCACAGGAGAGCCTCAGTGAGGAGTTAACAGCACACCTGGGAGCCCTGACTTACTTCTCCCCACCAGGTTAGGGGCTCTCAACACCCAGCTGCCTTCCTGGGAAAAGCCATTTGGGTGCAAAAGGGATGATCCCTGCTCCTCTGGCTGCCTCTGCCCTGGAGCACCTGCACGGGATGGGCATGGTGGGGCTGTTTTGGGGAGGTCTGGACATCTGCACTGTTGTCACCACCCTAGCAGTCTTGCATACGTGGCACCTACCTACAGCTTGGGGGCATACTTAGAGGGTGGTCCAGTCCCATGGGGCTAAGAAGGTCTAGGAAGAGAGGCAGAAGAGGCTTTGAGCCACTGTGGATCAACAGATCCACTCCGATTCCCATCCAAATACTTCATTAGTGTCCTTTCCCAGCTCATAGGAGTTTTCACACATCTCATGGCACCTTGGGCTTGAAATATGAGGATAAGCAGGTGCATCCCTCTGTGGATCAGCTTCCAATGAGGGGTGAGAGCTCAGACATAGCACTCCAGCAGCCCTCCCTGTGTTGGACCCCTCCTCATCCCTACTTTCCTCCCTGCTCACAGTTCCATGCTGCTTGGTCTCTTTTCAGGAGAAGAAAGGCCAGGAGGTGAAGAAAGGTCCCGAGGTGGAAATAGCAAAACTGGAGAAGCTGCTCAGCGTGGTGAGGCAGCCAGAGAGTAAGGAGGAACACTGAGAGGGGGGAATAATGACTCTGTGGGCAGCCTCTGGCCAAACAAGCTCGGCTTTGATCGGTGGCTGCTTGGCATGCAAGCCACGGGCCCCTGCTGCCCACTTTTTGCACAGCAGAAACACTTTTCCTCTGTGCCCGGACAAATAAACCGAGGTGCTGGGAGAGCTGTGGTATGCAGTCATTTCTGGGTTAGGCAAATCTCACCACGCTTGGCCCTCCAGAGCCACAAGGCTCTTGGCTTTCCCAACCCTTGACTGGGCTTGCATCAGATGAGAGCCCTATGGAGGGCAGGAGGAGGGGGGGCCTAGGAAAACTTCAGGGCTGCAGCTTCATGGCAGCCAGTCCCACTATGTGAGTGGTGGCCAGAGAGACGGAGCTCTGAGCTGTAGAGGCCCCAAGCATTTGTGCAAGTCAAATGGAATGCCACACCTAGATTTTGGGGCGGCAGCCTAAGCCAGAGGGTGCCTGGAAACCAGGCCTGGTGCCCCAGGACTGTTGCAGAGACATTCCATGCCTCCCAGCACATGGCAGCAGCTGCCAGTCACCAGCTGTGGGAGGCCCACAGCTCCCCTCTCCCCAGGGGCCTCAGTGTGGGGCTGGGGTGCCTCTGCCCAGCTGGTGCCTGTGGAACTGCTGGGCAGCGGGGTTTGCAGAGCTTTCCACCACTCTGTGCAGCAGAGGATTAGCTGCTGTGTGGCTGCGGTGGCAGCAGGAGCAGCAGTGGCCTCACAGCATGCTGATGAGCGGTGGCTGTCACCACCGGATCTTTGTGCACAGCTCCCAGGCCTGGGGACCAAAGCCACCAGAGAGGTGTGGTGGCAGGTGTCCTGCATATACTCAGCTGGCCTGTCTCCCACAAGCATCCTTGGAAAGTGCGGCCACAGCTTGGAAACTCTCCATGCCTCTGGCGCAAAGGCTGGGGAATGCTCCCTGCTGACTCCCATGTGCCCCAGGCAGGCAGGCAGGAAATACCCTGTCAGGTTTCACCCAGCATTTAAAAGCCACGATGTGGACATGAGCCCTTCCTAGTCACCATCCCTGAGCAAACCACCCACAGTCCTCTGGAGACATCAGTCCCCAGGACAGCCAATCCTCGGCCCTCCAGAATGGCAGGATGTGCCACCTCCCCCCGAATTTTCCAGGCACTGGGTAGAGCTCAGAGACACAACATGGGTCCTACAATCCGTTTATTAGTCTAGTAAAAACAAGGCTGCAAAGGGATGTGTTTGCTACACCTGACACGGGCAGGAGCCGCAGGCTCTGCCAGGCCTGCCCAAGCCTCTGCAGGAAGCCTGACTGGCATCCCTCCCACCCCACCCTTCTGTCCCCTTATTGCAGCG
>VXBC01004256.1:313352-323588 GCA_013399945.1 Ploceus nigricollis
GCCGCTGCCCGCCCTGCCCCTGCGCACACGTGCGCGCACACACACAAACACACACACGAACACACGTGCACCTGGTCCCACACACATCGGGGCTTGAGGATGATGAGGATGGACTTGCCAGGGCTGGGCTGGGGTCCTTCCCGGGTCACAAGGGCTACAGGCAGGCAGGGGTGGGCTTAGACCCCATGAGAGCCCAGGGAGAGAAGGGAACAGGACATCTGGGGAAAATCAATACCTGGGAATATGAGCAAGATCAGCCTCACCGGCACAGCCGGCTTCCCCCTGTCCTGTCGGTGGGGAAACTGACACAGGGCAGCCTGACCCTGTGCACAGCTGCCAGCTTCCACATGGGCATTAGAGCCAGAGAAGCCCTCATGTAGGGCATCAGCACAAAGGGTGTGTACTCTTACTGAAGGGTACAGATGTTGCAGCCAAAGGAGATGGCTGGGAGACAGGAGGAGGGACTGGAGGGGCCCTCGGGGTGCTTCCTGGAGACCCGCAGGGATCAGCACCCGCAAGTGCTCTGAAAAGCCACATCCAAGTGCCACATATGCCTGGTGACACAGATGCACAGCAGTGACACCGGGGTCTGTGGCAGCCAGGCATCGCCACATGGTGTGGCTCCATGGGAGAAGAGGCAGCCAGATGAAGGATGGGTGAAGGGCAGAGCTGTAAGGGAGCTGGGACATCTCTTCACTGACCTGAACCCACAGGTTTGATGGTTGGCTAAAGCCCAGTCCTGAAGGGAGAGCCACCAAGTCAGCTGAGGATAACTTCCAGTGAAACAAAAATAACAATCCCTTCGCAGCTTTGATGAGGCGGCTTTAAACGTGCCACGGCCATGAGGGAGGGTTACACAGGCTGCCTGAGGATCTGGCTCTCAGCTCTCTACTAAGAGGGTGTTTTGAGTAAACACAGACACATTGCCAGTTGAAATGGCAGAAGCCATCTGATCAGACACCTGAGCATCTTCCTTGGCATTTATGGCTAATCTGCTAATTAGTGGAGAAAAGCAGTCTCCTCCTTAGATGTAACGGAGCAGCAGCTGGGAATATCACAAAGATAAAACAGATTAACTCTGCCCCATCCCCAGGACTCACATCTGCTGGTACAGTAGACTGGTCCAAGCGTTTCTCTGACTACCTCCAGGTAGTGGGGCAGGAAGTAGTGAGACCTCCAGAAGCGGGGGAGGAGGCGTGTAAGCCTGGCACAGTCCTGGCTCCACTGGGTGCTTGTTTGGATGCGAGGCAGGTGTCTGTGCGCCAGGCAGGCTGGTGGAGTCTTGTCTGGTTGCACGGGTAAGACATTGCACCTCTCCTGCTCCCCCTCACTTCGGTAAAATCTCTTCTTTCCACGCTTGTATTGTTACCCATTAACTGACAGTGCAGAGTGCTGGGTCCAGACGGGACTCACTGCACAAGCAGCAACACGGGGAGAGCGGGAAGAGCACGCAGGACAGGAAGTGCTCAGGACACGTGTGAGCTCTCTGAGGTGAGAGCTCAGCCTGTCACAGGAACAGCCCTTCTCTCTCACCCAGAATTACTTACCAGACCTGCTCGAGGAGGGAAACTACAGCACAAGAAAAGATGATCCATTCTTTGCCTCACTCAGCAGAGTTCAGGACGAGTCTTTTTGAGGCTGCAGTTCCAGCCAGTTTAAAGGAGGGAAAAAAAATTAGCAAAAAACTTCACAGAAAAAAACAGAACCTTGATTTATTTTGGATGTGAAAGGAGATTAATATTTGGATATTAACCTCCCCTTGGATCAGGGTCCATGTACAGTCACGAGAGGAACAAACACAGAGCACCAGGAAGGCTGGAAGAGTACAGCTTCAGCCAGCAGCCGCAACCCCATCACCAATGCTTACAGGGTGACCTCCAGTGGGATGAGTAAGACATGACAAATTTCCAAGTTATATGAAGTTACATCTTTATTTTAAATCCATCTTTGTCCATTATCAAGAAGCAGAAAAGGGAAAGAACAGGATCCTTTGGAGCTTCCCATTACCACCACCCCAGGACAGCTGCAGAGCCACAGGATTTCAGGCTGGTTACAACGCGAGTCGACTGCTGCCTGTTTGGAGAGAGAACCACGACCACCAGCTCTGCTGAGCCAAGGGGCTACATGCACATGATGCCAGGCAGAGCTGTATCCTGGCAGTCCTACATTCAACCCCCCTGACAGGCTCAGCAGAAGGACTCTTCAGGCACAGAAATGGATGGTCCAGCCTTGTGCCCTGGTGTCTGTATGCTCATGAACCCAGGTGATGCAGGCATCTACCCGGGGATTCCACATCAGGTCTGTCTCCCCTTTGTACTGGTCAGAGCAAGCTGCACCTGGCACACAGATAGGTGTCTGTCCCACTGCCTGGGCTACTGCATGCCCAGGCACCTGAAACCTCACCGAGCTAGCAGCCCTTCTCTGGGGCTCACTGACAGCACACTAACAGTTCTTGCTCAAGAAGATGCAATGCCCATCTTCCAAGATCCCCTAAGGAGTACAGCCCGGCAGCCTCTGGCAAGGGAACTTGTCAAAACACATTTTCAGACAGCTATGATCACACTCAGTTGTAACAGTCTGCTCCTCCTGCCCTCCCCTCACATCTCTGTGAGCCCCCATGTTCAGCAGCAGCTGTGCAGCCACAGCCCCGGGCTGGTTTCTGCAGCTCCCCTGAACCACGCGCGGAGCTGCCGCCTCAGGGCCCCCCCAGTACTCCCCCGGTGGAGCGAGGGTGTTTCCCTGTGCTGGCAGCTCCACGGCCTCCACCCTGCTTCCTCTTCATCTGGCCTTGCGATTCTGCTTTCAGTGTCTCAGTCCAGAAGGCATTGAAAGATCCTGGGGCCTGGTATCCTGGCTCCTGAGGATCCAGGGCATCTTTGCTCAGCAGGACACATATGGCAGGAATGTTTCTCTTCACTGTCAAGGCATCAAGGCCTGCCTCAGGCACAATGGGCTCCCAGATTTCTTCGATTTGTTTGAAGAGCACTTTGGTGATCTGGTGTAGCTCCTTGAGCCTTCGTTTCATGATTTCCACACAGGTGATGGTCTTGCTGACAGCCTTGCCTGAGCCAGTGAAAAGAATCTGCCTCACCGAGTCCTGCTCCATCTTGCTCATGGCATAGCCCATCAGATTCCTAATTTTGCTCCCGTCCTTCACCTTCATTTCAATAATATCAGCAGGCAGGTCAGTGAAAGGAAGAGGACAAGGCTTCTCCACAATTTTGGTCTTCTTATAGTTCTCCATTCTGCAATGCTGAAAAGGAGAACAGACCCATGAACACCCAGCCCACTGTACTTGCTGCACAAAGAAACTCTTACCACAGTTAGCTACAACCTTTCCTCTGAAGGGCACTCTGAACTATCAGGGTTGGGAATCCTGGAAAGGCATAACCAAAAGATTAGCCCGGTCCTCATAAGGACATACATACAATACAAATACTACCACAGGGCAGCCAGAGCCTTGGCAGGCAGGCTGTGAGAAAAACAGCGTTAGTGTTGTGGGCCTAAGCAGGGTGACATGAAAAACACTGCTGTATCTCAAGAGAAGATGGGACAAACAAGTGAGCTGGTGTGACTGAGAACAGAACTCGGGGATGCTGGCCACAGCTGCACCAGAACATGCACAGGATGAATTCAAGCACAGTTTACATGCAGCACCTCGTGTACAAATACAGGCTCATGGGGACCTGGCCAGCCCAGCTGACGGTAAAACACAGCATGTCACAAGGGAGATGGCAAGCCAAGGGTTGCAGGAATAAAAAAAGGTTTCTTCGAGGGAAAGACAGAAAGGCCAGGCCTCACAGAGGCCGCCTCTGCCAAGGCAGGTGCCATCCTGACCTAAGTCTGCGTGACCCTATGCAGGGCACTCCACATCCTCACCGCACAGCTCAAGGTGCTGAAGGTCGCAGTAATTTGCTACCCGCAAGCTCCTGAGTCCCGCTGCACCCAGATCCTGCACCCCGCACCCCATCCTCCTCAGGGACACGGCAGCGCGGAGACCTCGCTCCGAACCCTGGGAGCACACGAGGCCCTCAGCCCCACACGGCCGCCGCCGCCATCGGTGCCTGGGGCGCCGGGGGGAGCCGGGCCAGCGCGGTGGGATGCGGGAAGGCCGGATGGGAGTCAGGGATGTCCCGGTAGGGCGTGGGGCGTACGGAACCCTCGCTCACCTGCGGCCGCCTCAGCGCGCCCTTCCACACAAGATGGCGGCTGACGCCGGGCGCGCGCAAGCGCGCGGTGGATGGGCAGGACCCGATATACGGGGCCACGCCCATCAATCACATGACTGGGTGAGCGGGTAGTAGGNCGCTCCCACCGGCACGTCCAGCGCTCCCGCCACCGGGCACACACACGGTGTCCCTGGGCGCGCCCACGAAAGGGCGTGCTTCAGCTTCCACCGTTACCTGAGCTCCCCAGGCAGCTGGAGGGAGCGGGGGTTTTCCGCAGGCCTGGAGCCCCACTGTGGTTTGACAGCCAGCGAGGTTGCTGATCAGAGAGAGTTCTGGAACCGGCGAGCTCTTCTGGAATTCCTGTGGGGATTCTGCCCCGTTCCTGCAGGACTCCCAGGTCATACTCAGCTGGGCAGTGTCTCACCAACCTGAAGGGTCTGAAACCCTTGCAAAAGCATGATCTTGGAAACTCCATGCTACAGCCAGACCAGGCAAGGCATGGCCTGTGCCCCTCTCTGGAAAGAGCCAGCATAGGCCTTGGCTTGCAGCAGCCTCAGCAAAGCAGAGGCAGGATAAAGGCAAAAGCTGCTGCCTTCTCTCAGCACAGAGATAGGAGAACAGCAAGGCGGAAAAGTTCCATAACACCAGATTCCCCTGGGCACAGGCAACTCACATGAACAGGAAGAGTGTAGGGCACAGTCTACAAAAGAGTGTGGGACTGGAAGGAATTTCCCTGCCCTTGGCCCAAGGCTGAAAGGAACCACTGGCCATCTCCTGGAGGCTGCCAAGAGATCACCACCTGGGGAAAAATCCCCACTCTGTGCCAGGAGCAGTCCTCACACCCAGGGAGAGACAGACAACCCAGTTAGCGTTCCAGGACTTTACTATGGCCCACAGTAAGCACAGAAATGGGGTTTTTAAATACGTTAAAACCGAGATGCATTTCAGAGAAGTGCAAGATTTGCAAACAGTGGCAGATTAAGGAGCAGTGTGGCTTTGACTGGGGGCTGGCACAGCTCTGTACAGAGCTGCGTGCCCCAGGATCCTGCCGTGTCACTTCAGCATGCTCGCACCAAGCAGGAAGGAGCTGGGACCAGCAGGATGCAAGCTGTGCCACAAGGTCCCTGGGCACGCCACGCTCCCAGCTCTGCCATCACTCTGCCACAGGTTTTGCTTGCTTGGCCACTTCTAGACGTGTCAGGATTTCATTCCACTGCACAAACTGCTTGGAGAGAAGCAGGGTCTGGACATGACACTTAAGGAAGGTAATGTGGAAACTGCGAGGAAGAAACCCAGGTCAGAGCATCTGGACAGCACCGTTACAATTCTGATTCCTTGGGAAAGGCCCAGGGCACCAGGCTGTTGAAAGCCTTCATGGATTCAATCCACCCAGTGGCTGAGTCACTGCACAGCACCATACACCCATGGGATTCCAGGAGGCACCTGTGAACTCCACATACCACTGCCATGCAAGGGCTTTCTACACAGCTTCCCTACCCACTGTGGCTTTGGGATGTGCCTCAGCACTGGGATCCTATGCAGCCAGGACAGGGACACAGGTGTCACCCCATCAGAAAGGCTGTTAAACCCCAGGCTGGAGATGCAACAGGATCAGCCAGGGCAAGGGGTCAGTTCAGCTGTTCCAGGCCAGCAGTTCAAAGGATACCATTTTGTTGTAATCCTCAAGGAGTGTCTTGACACTGTCAGTGAGATCGTGACGCTTCTCCTGTGAAGAGGGGAGCCGCAGTGCATGAGCAA
Source organism: Ploceus nigricollis (assembly GCA_013399945.1). Lineage (NCBI taxonomy): Eukaryota > Metazoa > Chordata > Aves > Passeriformes > Ploceidae > Ploceus > Ploceus nigricollis. Next base: position 319,280 of record VXBC01004256.1, read on the forward strand.
TAAATAAGGTGAAAGACATTTCTCCCTTCCCAGTCCATGACAGCACAGCAGAAAACTCATACAAGGCCAGCACTGAGATCAGTGCTCAGGCCCTGGCTGTGGGTGCTCACTGCAGCTGGACAGGTTTCCACAAAAATCAAGAGAAAGGTGACAAACACTGGTCCCATGAAGCAGCAAAGCCCCCAAGCTTGCACTGCTGCCTGCCTCTCCTCAGTATCCAGGCTTTGCTTGCCCCAGAACAGAAACTCACAGCAAAATGCTGAAAGAGACCATTAGGAACTGCCCAGGCTACTCACTGCCAGCTCCAAGAGTGCCCATACAGGGAGGGAAAGGGTGAAGGGACAGGGTGACAGTGCCAACAGTATTCCAGAGAGTAGGACACTGGAGGAGCACAATGCTTCACCTCAGTGTCTCTATAAAAGGGAGAATTCAAGATGGTTAAACCCACTGTCACTTACTACGTGTCACTGAAAGCTGTTTTGAGCAGGGTTATGGTGGGTAAATTTCCAGCTTGGACTCAATTCACAGGAATCCTGGCTCCTTTTCCCCCTTGGAGTACTTAAATTTCTTTAAGACCATAGTATGAAAATTCTGATTGCAAAAAACTGCCATAAATGAGCAACTCAAGCAATTACAAATACAGGCGTGTCAGTACAGCCACCTGCAAAAGGTTCCTAGGCCCTTCTAGTCAATACTGATAGGAATATTCACGGTACCTGCTGCTGTATGTGGATCTGTGAGAGCCGCTGCAGTTTGGCTGCATGGTCAGGAACCGCTGGAAGCACAAATGAGAAATCAGTTTGGGTTGTTTTACAGCACATGGGAATAGCTCCCAAAGTAAAGCCCAGTCCTCCTCCATGAGCACAGCATGGTAGAACTCCACTCACTGAGTGCAAGTGTCCCACACTATAGATAAAACTCACACAGGACTAAAAAAAACTACTTAACTACCCTGCTCATGGCATGAGCTCAAGGATGCCTGCAGTGAGGGTTACTCAAGAACTACACTGGAGTAAACCACCTGCCAGAACACAGATGTTCTGGATGTAAAAGAGCTCACAGGAAGGAATGACCTGCTAGGCTCCACCCTCTCTGCCACAGTGCTCTCTCTAGCCTGCTTCACAAGCCACTCTATCACCTCCTTGACCTTGCAAGGGAGACTAGAGCAGCATGAGGCAGGAGCAGACCAAGTTTGTACTCAGTTTACTCTCACACCACTAAGCTGTCTTCTTCTCTAGTCTCAGACTCAAGAGAAAAGAAAGAAAGCAGGACAGGCTACAGCTTAGCAGGTGGCATTTGCAGCTCCAGCTTGCAGAAGAACATGCATACCTTGGATACTGGTGCTGTCCAAGATAGGCTGGAGGTTCTTCACCTGCTCCAGAAGGGCTGCACGGGCAGGAATAGCCTGTTCCTCTGGTTGAGGGGGGACAAGAAGCAACATCAGTAAACACAAAACACTGCTCTGGCTTTTCACAAATAGTGGTAATTTTTCCAGCTGATCTGTCTTTACAGAAAGGAGATTGTCCATGATTTTATTTACACTTTTGTGCTGCTCATCCCTGGGTCTTGATTCACACCAACTTCATGCAGGAGAATCTCCACCAAGTTCTAATGACAGGATAAGGAAGGTACAAATTGAAAGAGGGGAAGTTTAGGCTGGATATTAGGAAGAAATTATTTATTGTGAAGGTGANGAGAGGTGGGGAGGGTGGATTGGGACTGGATAGTCCTTAAGTTCCCTTCCACCCCCTTAACATTCCATGATTCTAAGGAATTCCATTCACAGATTGTACTGGTCACAGGTTGATCAAATTCCTTGGGTCAAGAGAGGACAAGGCTAGGGGATGTCAAAATACACCCAAATGTCTTCTATTTTTGTCCCAGCCTGGAGAACACTGGAAGTGGGGTGAGGAAACCATTCTAGCTCCAGCTTTTCTTACTAGCCTTTGATTAATTTGGGGCTAAAGTGAATGATTTATCAGAGCTGATAAAACTGCAGCATGGCTGTGCACAAGGGAGCACCGACAGTGACAGACATCCTTGTACAAACCATCTCTCTGAGACCTCCACAGGGCGTGCCATGCCACATCTTTACAACTGAAGAAAAGAAATCCATCCCGATCCATCTTAGGTAAAAGACACTATTTTTGCAGTGCTACAAAAGCCTCCTGTTTCCCCTTGTTTCATGTCATACCTGCCAAGATGAACTGCAGCTTCATAGTGTCTGGAACAGCCATCCTGTCAATGTACTGGGGGTCAAGGTATTTTATTACATCTTCAACTGGAGGGATAAATAGGTTTGGAGACGAAAAGTAGGGGAGATATTATGGCATTCACAAGAGCAGCCTGCCCTCCCTGTATGTATCACATTACTTTGCAAACACTGCTTACTTAGCCACCTTTTTTTTTTTTTCCCCCAGATTAATTAATTTCTATGTGACTTTGGAGCTCTGTGACCAAGAACTGACAAATGGCTCAAGCCAGGAAACACTGCTTTAGGGACTACTGGAAATCTTACTTTTTGTCCAGGTAACAATTATCAAAGGTGAGTGAAATCTGCTTTCTTCCACCCTCAAGACAAAACCAGCCAACAGCCCCCCATCTTGGCCCTTAAAATCACCCACAAATACAAGGTTTATGCTTCTATACTGAACAGTCACTGCAGACTTGGACCATAACAACCCTCCCTGCTGTGTGACAACACACAGCAAAACCTGGCCAACAGGCAGCTCTGCAGGATAAAGTTTGCCCCCAGTTTGGAGGCAGGCCTCCAGCTCTGCCCACTGAATGTGAATGTTATTGCTCCCACCACAAACAGAGGCAGAGCCACTTCAGCATGCCCAAGAAGTCCAACTGTGCAGGAATTCATTGAAGAAGCTCCCGCTCCAAGAGCCTTCAGGGGCTGCATTTCAGGCAGAGCAGATCCTGGCACTGACATGGGCAGATTGAAATTGAGCAAGTAACAGGCTCCAGCCGCCTGTTTCCCACCCCCGACTGCTGAGCTGGAGGATCGCGAGCACAGAAACTTCTCCCAGTTACTTATTTCTGTACCAAACAAACTGNAGGCCCCGCCGGGCCGCACCAAACGGCCCCCGGCCGCTCTCCGCAGCTCCCCCGCCGGCACCTTTCGCGGCCCGCAGCCCCCGCCGCCGAGGCCGACGCGTTGCTCCAGCTCCTCCAGCCGCCACTGCAGCCGCCGCAGCTCCGCACCGCCCGCCGCCATCTTCGTGCCGGGCGGAAGCGGCCGCGCCTCACTTCCGGCGCGCCCCGGCTGTTGCCACGGCGGCGCGTTACTAAGGGCCGCGGTTGCCATGGAGACGGGAGGGGAGGCCGCGTCTGGCGGAGCGGAGCCCCTCTCAGAGGATGCGGCGCGGTCGATGGCGATTTGCACTGCAGAGGGAGGCGTGCAGCCCTCCCGCCGCCTGGGAGGGCAGTCGATGGCAGCTTCATTCCGGCGTGGTCCTCCAGGAAAGAGGCGCTCACAGATATTAAAAGGAATTGATATAGCGATCCGTGAGGATGCAGGCCCTTTGAAATCCGGGAGGCTGCCGCCGGCTTTCCCCCAGGCCTCTGTCTGCCCGCGTTCACCTTTCTGTTATCGACTGCCACAGGTGATACCCGCGAAGAAGAGAAGCACTAATGAATGGTGCAGCCAACCCCAGCCACGCCACTGCCTTCAGCTGGCACTCACAATTACACGGATTTCTGACAGGGATGAAATTAATTCATAGTAGCAGCATCTGCCACAGAAAAAATCCAGAGGGTTTCCCAGCTGCAGAGCAAAACGTATCCTAGGGTGCATTAGGAAGACTGTGGCCAGCAGGTCAAGGGAGGTGATCCTGCCCCTCTACTCAGCCCTGGTGAGGGCACACCTGGAGTGCTGTGTCCCCTTCTGGGCTCCTCAGCAGAAGGAAAACAAGGAGCCACTGGAGAGGGTCCAGCAGAGGCCACAAGGATAATCTGGAGTCTGGAGCATCCCTCTTCTGGGGAGAGACTGCTGGAGATGGACCTGTTCAGTCTGGAGAAAAGACTGAGGGGATCTCATGAATGCATATAAATATATCAAAGGCTGGTGTCAGAGGGGATGGTGCCAGACTCTTTCCAATGGTGCCCTGTGACAGGATGAGGAGTAATGGCCATAAGCTAAAACAGAAGGAAGGACTTAATTATCCTGAGGGGGACAGAGCACTGGAACGGCTGCCTAGGGAGGTTGTAGAGTTTCCCTCTCTGGAGACATTCCAACCCCACCTGGATGTGTTCCTGTGTCAGCTGCTCCAGGTGGCCCTGCCTTGGCAGGGGGGTTGGACTG
>VXBC01004256.1:366668-389690 GCA_013399945.1 Ploceus nigricollis
TTGGCTTGGATGACTCCGTCCCATCTGGCACAGGTCTTTAAGATATGAGGAAAAAGGTTTCCCAGCCCTGGGACTGGCTGACCAAAACAGCGCTGTGCAACAAACCCCTGGGTTAGCACACCCAAACTGCCGGCTTAATATTTAATTTCAGACAATAAAACTATCTAGTTTTAATTTCATTTTTAAAATCAAATTTTTAATTCTCACACAAGAAACAGAATGAGAGCAAAGCCAGAATGGGTCCCCAGGATGCCAGCTTGCTTTTTAACCCTTCCCTGCTTTCAAATTCCTCTTGGGATCAGAAATGCTCAAAAAGCATCTCTCTGGTTCCATCTGCTTCCAATGCGCTTCAGTAACAGCAGGACCCTGCTCCATCACAGCCAGTCAGGTCACCTCAGAAGTAGCAGATCCATTGGCACAGGAGAAAAGGAATGACCCCCAGCCTCTTCTGGGGTCTAAAATTCCCTCCGCCCTGGAAAGGAGTAGCCGACACATCAGGAACTTGGAATGATTATGATAAAACCTGTGGGACACCAAGGGCATCGCTATGATTTGTGCTGTCTAAATGTTAATCAGAATAATAATGCCTATTGAGACAGCTGTTTTAAAAGGCTGTGATGTTGGAGTAAAAATTCCAATAAAACTCTATTAGCCCTTCCTCGTTACACTAATGGTGCCTGCTGCTAAAAGCCCCCTGCTATAGACACCCGTATTAATGGGCTTATTACAGGAAATAAAATCTGAGGCTGAACATTACAGAGAAGCCTGATTAATTCAGCAAGGTAATCTTTTTTTTCTTCCCCCTCCTCTCTGCCTGTTCTTATTCTCCCCCTCTTTATTTAATGAATGTACTTCTTGAACTGCCAACTTTTGAGCTTTTCATGGAGTTTGGGGATGATTTTAAACTGATCTCGTTCACAAAGAGATGAATCTTTGAGCCAGCGCCTGGTGCAAATGGGGGGGAAGGCTTGTCAGGTATCTCCATCAAACCAGGGGAGAGGAAAAGCAGCCCGACTAGAAGTGAAGAGGTTAGAGAGGAGGGAACAATGGATATCCCAGGGATATCCACTCGGAGTAGTGGCTTGTGGGCCAGAACAGCCCATTGCTTGTCACCAGGCACATGCATGTGACATTGGCCAAGGTGAAGCTGCTGGGGGTAAGCAAAATCTGCCCTCAGATTCTCCTTCCCATCCTTTCTTGTCCTGATTTATCCTCTTTTGCTGTCACCTCTATCCCTGCAGGAAGGTTTGCCTGGGTCTCCTGTTTGCAGGTGCCACCCCAAAGCCCGCTGGCTTCACCTGGCAAGGCTGGCACCCTGGGCTCATGCTGAGAGGCAGAAACAGTCTGACAGACACACCACTATTCATTCAGGCTATAAATAACTCCCATAAAGATCCTCTTCTTAGCCTTTTGTGTTCAGCCAAACCCTGCCAATGGGAAAGGAGATGGCATCTATTTTATGGGCGGCTGGAAGCCGGCTTTGCATTTTTCTGGCTCACGTAATCCCACAGGTACCCTCATTTCTTTTCTTTTTTAACAGACTTTTGATTCACATTCCTCCCAGCCAAGTTTAATTATGGCTTCGGCTCCTGCTGCCCGGGGAGGGGAAGGGAAGAGGGCAGCTCTGCTGGCGTGTGCAAGGACAGGGAACACGGGGCAAGAAGGAGGGAGGAAAAGGGGAGAACAGGAGGGAGGGAGGAAAGTGAGAAGGAGGGAAAGCAGGAAGGAGCAGACAGGCTGTAAAGAAGGAAGAGGCAAAGGAAAAAAAGGAAGGAAAGTGGAGCCCAGGTCTATGCCCATCCTGGGAAGCCAAGAAGGGTATCCAGATCCCAGACTGCGTAATGACTGCATTTACTGATTTTTTAATTAACCACAGCAAGAAGCTGTGAACACTGTGAGCTTTTGGAGTAGTCTGGACGTACTGGGTGATGGGCTATAGAAGTTTGGAATTCCTTGATCCTAATTCCACACGGGTATGTTGCAGTCATACATGGGGCCAACATGCTACAGGCAGTTAATGATTTAATGATAACATAGGGAAGTTGAATTGTACTTGGAAGGAGAAGATGGTGGGATTGCACAGACCCTGCCAAGCAATCCTCAGGGATCAGCAGGTGGGGCTGGAGTTGAGGTTTCCCTCTGGGGATCTGTGACTTCCTTACCTTGGGAAATATGGTGGTCTTGGTTTGGGGATGGCTGGAGATCTTTTCCTTACCTTGCCTGTGCCCATCATGCTGTCAAGGCAAACACCCCATTAACAGCAGAGGTCTCTTCTGCCCTATACAATAACACAGCCAGTGCTCCCTTACTTACATGTCTACCCTAAAAAAGAATGCCTTCCACGTCATTAGTCCCTCAGATACTGATGGATGGGTTCTTGCTGTGATCTCCTCACCACCACACCCTTATCAGTGCCATCTGGCAGTGAAGGTGAGGACCAGCATGGGAAACCCTGTGATGAGGGAGAACACTCTGGGGAGTGGGAAGAGGGGACAAAAGCATCCAGAAGGAAGGAAAAAAAAAGAAGATGAAATCAATTTAGTTACAATAAAGCCTCTTACTGTATTAACTGCTAATCCACAAATACACAAACACACAGAGGGAGTCCTTGGAATAAAGGCATTTAATTAGGCTATTTGCTTGAAGCTGGCTCTGAAAGGTCTGGCACGATGGAGGAACAGGCACAGTGGGAACCTTGTGTGATATGCTTGCCAGGACCACTGGTGACCTTCCCCCTTTGGTTCAAGGCCATTGAGCAGTGCTGTTCCCTCCGTGTGGACACGGCCCACTCTCCAACCATATCTGGCTCTCTTTGGTCTTCCCTTTACTGGCTGGGGAGAATATCTCCTGGACCCCCATGGATGCTGAGGAGCTGACTTTTCATGGTGTTTCCCATCCAGCTGGGGTGTGAACTGTTGGCATCATAGGGCCATTTGCTTTTTCCTCCTCTCCTTTTCCTTGAAGGGAGGGGGTTGCAGTCAGGGGGGTTATAACTCTTCTCTCCTTTCATTTGATCTGCCAGAGGGCTCAGCAGGGGGAAGACCCTGTCTCGGCAGGCTGCCCATGAGATAAAAGGCAGAGAGGGCCAAGCCAAGACATTTTTCCACTGTTCCCCCCACCCCTTCGCCCCTTCCTCCATCCTTCTGGTTTTCTTGGCAAAGGACGAAACAGGGAAATGAGCATACTCCTTTCAAAGCCCTTCTTCTTTCAATATTGAACCGGGCCTGGATTTCCTTCTGGATGCCTGATTGCTGGCGTTCCTGCTCCCCATGCAGCCTAAACTGTAACAGCTGAGGGCTGGGGATGCTGTTGGGGAACTGCAAGCACGTGTGGGGAGGCTGTCAGGGAAACACCAGCCTCCTGCTTCCCATTCCTGTATTGGGGCTGTGCTGCATCCCACAGACACCCGGCCCCTTGGGGTCCCTCAGCCCCATTGCCACCTTTTGCCTCTGNGTTGGAAGATGTTTGGCTGTGTCACTGTGTCCAGCAAAGCCTGTGCTAGTGTGGGTCATGGGAACCAGCTCCTGGGATTCTTGTTAAGGCTTGGGAATCCTGTCCTGCCCCAAACTGGGATGAAAGCCACACCAGGGAACCTGGCAGAATGCAGCCCAACTCCCACTTGCTGCATTGGACTCAGTGGAGTGTTTCATTTTAACGTTTTCCAGCGGTTTTCTTTTGATTTCACCCTTTTCTATTTGATTTTTTTGAAGGAAGATAACGATCTTGCATTTCCAAATGAAATCATTTGGCACCTGGGTGGGGTGAGGGAGAAAATATTTATTTTTCATTTAAAGCTGTTGAAACAGGATAGCTGAAATGTTACATGTCTTTTTTTTTTTTTCCCAGAAGGTTTTTGGAAAGAGAAATTTGTTTGAAGTGACCTTTTCTTAGGAAGTGTTTTGATGAACTGGCATTTTCTGGATGAAAAAGCATTTCTGCCCAAAGTGCCTGGCCCTTCCCAAAAGAAAGAGCAAGAGCAGAAGGGCCATATGAGCTGCAGAAGGACAGGGCTTGGTTTTGGTTTCGCCAGTGTTCTGGGGAGGATGCTTGGACTGGTGTGGCAAATTTGGTGCCAGAACCTGGGGCATAATGACTGAGGTGGTGGGGGCAGCTCTGGTGTTGTGGCTCTCTGGGGCTGCTGGTGAGGGGAGTCCAGTGCTGCAAGGCAGCAGGGAAGGGGAGGTCAGATGGGACAGCTCAGATCTCCAGCACAGCACTCCCCAGTTCCTCCTTATCAACCCCTTAGCATCTCTCATGCCTTTATCATGCTCTATGTAACTTCCTGAGGAAGGAGGGCAGCCCATTGGTCAGGCCTTAGTGTAAACCTTTAATTAGCAACCACTTCTAGTTATGCTTGAGGGCCTTCGAGGCAGGAGGATTTGGATTTGTGAAGGCACAGCAGGGATGGAGATCTGCTGGGTGTGATCCACAGTTCTCTTCCTGGGAGAGTTTCCCATTGGCAGGTTCCCCAGACCCAGATCCTGGCAATGCACATTCCCTGGGGCTGGAGAAACACAGTGTGCCTCTGCGCTGGCATGATCCTGCCTTACATCCAGGGCTGCAAAAAGCTTTTCAGCTCCAACAGCCCAAGGACTGAGCTGGACATCCCATGGGGCAGCACCCAGATACTCTGCAGAGCTGCTGCCCCCAGCCAGGGGCCCACATGGTCAGTGCAGCCCACACCCAGGAGGGTTACATCTTCTTTCCTGCATCCCATGTGCATGTGAGAGGGGTGGGAGTTGGGGATGCCCCAGGAGACACTCTCTTGGAGGCTGTTTCCCTTCTTTAATCCCATTTGGCTGTCCTCATTTGCTGCTTTCCTGCACATCTCGTGTGGTATGTCGATTTGCTGTCGCTCTGGTTTATTAATCAGAGTGTCAGGCAGGGGCAGATCAAATGGCTTACAAGAGCCTAAGTACGTTACAGCAATGCTATTATCTCTCTCCACTAAAATTTGTAATCTCCATGAAAAATTAGAGCAAGTTGCTCTGACAAGCCCCATTCTCCATATGCCCCTTGAGCAGGACCCTAATTATTTTACCTTTTTTTAACTCTTTATTAATCCCATCCTCTACCAGCTGGCTGTTATTTTGCCTGGGATTCGTGCATTGACAAAAGAGATTGGCTTCACAAATGCTTTTAAACCCCTGGTGCTCTCAGACTGCCAGTGTGAGACTGCTCTACTTGTATTGAGATACCTGCCAGAGAGGCAAGCAGCTGCTTTTGTGGGGTCCCTCCTGCTTTTTGGGGTGACCTTGCCTGGCAAGGTGGCAGTGTCTGAGGCTCCTTCCTGAGGTACCCAGCAGGTGGTGGTGATGTATAAGTAATTGCTCACAGTGTTTTATTATCGGAGGATTTTAATGTTTTATTCAGCTTCAGGTTGGTGTTATCCATCTCTTGGGCTTCCAGTGGGGGCTCACCACATCATGAGACTTTCTTTTCATATTTGCCAGGCTGGACACAGGTAGGGTTCAGTTCTTGTTCCCCTTTTTGTGCTCTCCAGACTGTGCCATGTGCAGACTTTCATATGAATGGAAAACAAGCAAAACCTCTTATCATTCCTGCAAGTCTAGTTGACACAGTCTTTCCACTCTTTGACTGCATTTAATACCTTTTATTTCACATCTTTCAGCACTTTACAATAGGACCAATATAATATCCATAACCATTCTGGTTTTGAAGGGATGGTGTCTGGAGGGAGAGAAATTATCAGCCTGGGATAGGGATGATGCTGTGGGTGTACCTGGGCAGAGAGAAACATTAGTGGACTGGGAAGCTGGGGTGCTCTTGTCCATTCTGGGGGTGAGAAGCAGTGCTATTGTTGTCACCCAGTCCCTTCCTGGTGGCTGTTGGGATAGCTATTGTCCTCTGGGGAAGGCACTGGGACAGATCCTGGAAAAACTCACTAGTTCTCCCAAGAGCTGCAGCCAAGCTGAACCAGAGGAACGTGCTGGGGCTGGAAGTGGAGAAATCAGGAATGTGCCTGTCAAAATCTTTGGCCAGGGGAGGGGCAGAGGGGAGCTGAGGGTGGGCAAATTGGTTTTGCCGGACTGGAGCCTGTCTAGGTGTTGGTGAAGGGCTGGGACTGCAAGGGCTGGGTCCAGCTTGGCACTGCTGGGTTTGCAGCCCCATTTTATCCCAGGGATGCTCAGTCTCCTAGCTGCACCCCATGAGCATCAGTACAGAACAGCCAAGGGGCACAGTGCTCCATCTCACTGCCCTTCAGCATGGAAATACTCTCAGGTACCGAGGGAATTTTTAATTCTAGGAGCCACCCACTTCCCTAGGGAGGCCAGGGGTGTTCTCAGATTCTCCATCTTGAATGACTGACCCCAATGCCACTGCTTTGCATGGGAAGTAACTGGTTCCTCTCTGCTTTTTACTCTCTGCCACATTTATGTCCAGGTGTTTAACTCTGATCTTGGATCAATTTAAGCTTATCCATTTTTTCTATGACAAGGGCCTCTGAGATGATGAAAAATTGACATGGTGTAATAGCAGAGAAATGGCTTTGGATCTGCAGCCAATCTCTCCTGCAGCGTAGAAATGAAGCCCTCCAAACACTACAGAACATCTGAGCAAATTCAATAGTTTCTCATTTTTATATAGGTGTGTATATATATATACATATGCATGTGTATGTACATGTGCATAGCTCCATAATACTTGTATTAATATTCTCCACCCATTTCATTGCAGCATCTGGCCATCAGAAATGCAGCTCCTAATGTGTGGGCTAATGGGATATGTTTTTATTTGTCCTTGTTATAAAATAGGTACCTCCGTATTAACTTCGCAGGGCATTATATTGATGTAGGGCAGTAAACTTTATGGCAGATTTCACAACCCTGTTAAGTGCATCATCTTAGGCTGTAATATCTATCTGGGAAGACAAGTGAAACTCTTGCCAGCAATACATGCCTGGGAAGGTGGTGTGAAGCTGGGGAAGGAGAGGAGAAGTGGTGCTGATATTTGCAGGATCCTGGGGTGTGCAGAAGTCTCTCCAGATCCCAGGGAAAGGGGTTTGCTTATTGCTCTTTGGCTGCTCACAAAGTCTCTGTGAGCGGTGTCTGTGCCAGCAGCGATTTTATCCCTCGGGGTTCTGGCTGGCTGCTCCAGAGGCTGTTTGCTCTCCTGTCCCTCCACCTTTCACATCCTCAGTAAATCTGACGCTATGCACACTGTGGCCGCTGGTCACAGATAACTGCTTAGCTTAAATCCTGCTTGAATTCCCTTGGCTTATCTACTAAATGGGATCTTGGTTATAAATAGAGTCCTGCAGACATGAAGGTCTATTTGGGCAGGGGCTTGTTTGGCAAGGAGTTTTACACAAGTTTGAGCAAATTGCTGGGGAAAAGCTGAGAGATAATAACAAGGAAAATGATATTAAACTGGCTTCTCTGCTTCCTTTTTATCCCTTAGCTGTTAGCAACTCACCAGGAGAGTACAGCTCTCAAGCAGACAAGGTGTCGCGGGTCTCCAAACTCCAGTCCAGCAATTGCAGCTGTGAAATGCTGTCTCAGAGACTGGAAAAGGAGAGAAAGTTGTCCTCATGTGTGCCCCCATGGCTGCCCTCAGAGAGGGATGGGTCTGTGCAGGGTGAAGATGAGCTCCATGGCCATTGAGGCACAGAAGCTGCAGGGATGCTGACCTTCCTCCCCCAGCTCTTGACGGCTGGCTGCCATCACTGTCAGCTAATTGGGATGCTGATAATTATTAGTGTTTCATGATTTAATTTTCTCTTCATTACAGTCTCTGCCTCAGCCTTTCTGGCGCTGAGCAGATCTCTACAAAAGNAAATTGCACAGCAACTCAGGTGAAAAGCAGCAAACAAATTAATTTATGTGGGTTAGCACAGGCTAAACATCGTGTGGGGAAATCACTTGGCTGGACAGGTTGGTTGGTCAGTGTCTGGTGGTGATGGGAGCCTCCATCACGAGGGTTCTTGCTGTTGTGTCGTCAGCTGGGCCAGGAAAATCTGCCAAACTTTATCTTGTTCAGTTCTTACAGCCTAGCCAGGCATGATCCTACCTGAGCCCCCAGAGCATGCATAATTCAGTACCACTGACACGTAAAGTACATGAGGAGCATCTCAAATCCCTTAACTGCATACAGAGGACAATCCTACATGACCATTCCTACTGGTGACCTGCAAACCTCTTGTCTGACACAGTGAGCTCACTGGTGTGGCAGGGATGCTTTAAGACTTTCATCCCAGGGTGGAGATCATCCCTTTCAGGTACACAGATAGGGCAGGACTGAAATTCCCGCCTGGAAGGCTCCTGTAGAATTAGTCAGATACTTAATTGTGAAGTTGCCCTGAGGGTGTTTGCAGCCAACATGACTTTTTGGGACTTCTTCCATCCTTTTGCTTGTAAAGCCTTTTAATTTCTTTCCCATGTCTGGTCATCCCCATCAGAGAAGAGTCAGATTTTTCTGAATCCTGGGGTGCTGCAGGGAAAGGGCATTTGAGCAGATATTGCTGGCTGGAATTCAGCACCAAGACCCTTCCCTGTGCACAATCCAGGACTCAGTTGCCAAATAAGCTGTGGCTTGGGCCAAATTTTCCCCAAGGCCAGAGAGGTGTGTAGGAGAGGGAGCTGGTGGTGGGGAACCTTGGAGTAACCTCTGTCTGGGTCAGTGCAAGCCCAGATTGATGCCAGCACTGCCTGGCACTGGGCTTGAACCAGGAGCATGGTGTGGTACAAGTGGGAATGCGAGAGAAGCAGCTTGACAGAGGGCAATTTGGGTGAAACAGCATCAGGAGTGTCAAAATAGATTTGTTTCCAATACAGAAAACACCTCCCCAGGGAGCATGAGGGAGACTTAGGAGTTGTTAGTTTTGGATGAGAGAGGCAGTGAATTTGATCTGCGAACAAAGGGGAACTGGCAAAGCTGACAGCTTTTGCTCTGATTGCTTTGCTTCCTCTGTGCTAGGCTATGTCTTTTTTTTTTTTTTTTTTTCCTTTAATTTTTTTTTCCTTTTAATTTATTGAAATGCTCTGGATCTCAATTCACTTTCTTTGCTCTTTACTTCTTATTGCTTTGGCTGAAACTTTAAATCCCCAGTATGACTGGGATCAGGGCAAGAATAAAAATATCCCATGGAAAAACAAACCAGCCCAAGGACGTGAAAACAAGCTGCAATGTTGCTGATGTTCAGTTTTGGTAGCAGAGGGTGGGTGTCTCTTGGGAGCAGGACAGGGACATGGGGATGGAGGGCTGTTGCCAATTCCTGCACAATGGGGTGGTCAAAGTGAATTGGTGGGCTGCACTCTGACTCCTAAGGATCAGAGTCTCTGCTAAAATCATCTGCCTGACTTGAAGGGCAGGATAAAGGAGAAATCTCTCTGCCAAGGGGTGAGGCTAGAGGCTTTTCCTGAAGCTAAGAAAGTGCCAAGAAGGAAGCTTTGCCTTGTGAAATGTCCTCTGAGAGCTGAAGGGACATTAAAAAGTAGCTGCCAAACCGCCTCCTTGCCTGATCCTGTTTTTTCAGAAATGAAAATCCTTTTTCACAGGGGCAAACTGAGGCCCAGGGCAATGGCATGGTATCAGTAGGTGGGGAAGGCTTGGAGCAGCACCCCACATTTCTGGGCATCAGCTGTTTTCCCTCTGTGCAGACAGCTTGTGTAGTCAATGTGTCACGTTACTCTCCTTTCATCAGTCTGAAATTACCATTTGTAAAAAGGGGAAAGAAATCCAAATCTTCAAGAAGCCACTCAGGCTGTTATCTGAGGCTTGTTTCTTTTTTTGTTGGTTTGGGGTTTTTTTGGTTGGCTTTTTTTTTGCCTTTTTTTTTTTTAATCAAAGGAACAGATGTTTCTTTTTGATATTAAATGGGCTGCAGGGCTGGATCCTGCTGTTGCTTCCATCACTGTGTATCTGGAGTGAAGCAGCAGTCCCTCCAGCTGGGGAGAGATACTTCTTTGCAGTGCCTGACCCCTGGAAATTTTGGGAAAGAGGCTTTCCCCTCTTTGTGGCACCTTGCTGTTGATGACATTAGTAGCAGATGCATTTACAGCCTGCCTGCTTTGGAGTGGCTCTGGGAATATTTCACCTTCCTGACTGCTGTTTTGTCTTCCTCAAAACAGGGCAGGTTTAGTTTTTCTGCAGCCTCCCCATGTGCCTTTGGCTCAGATTCTCTTTCAGTGGTGCTTTTTTAGCACTGTCCACGGTTGCCACTCAAAGAGACCCAGGGTGGACTACTGTGGCTCATCTCAAGAATTTCTTGGGGAAAACCATTTCCTAAAGGGATCCTGGAGCCCTGCTCAACCTTAACCTTTCTGTCAGTGTTGGCAGGTGCAGACCAGCCTCCTGCAGCAGCTTGTGTGCAGGGACCGGCTTCTAAGATGTTTTTCTGCAGCAGTTGGGCTGTTGTCACCTGTCTTGACCCTTCTTGTGTTTTTACTCCAAAAGATGTGGTGAGTAACTATTTGCCCTGCCAATGACCTTGAAGCATGGGGCCAGGGGCTTGTGTCCTGATGAAACCTCCTGCACACCCTGCATGGACATGGCCTGCTGTCAGGGTCTGATTCTGCCAGCTGCATCTCTGGTCTGTGTCACAGTTGGATTTAGCTCCTGGTAAAAACGATGAGAAAGCTGGAGCTCAAGTGATGTGCAAGGTTGGATCCTCCGGGCTGAATTTTGTCATTGCCTTCCCCAAAACAGGTGATTCTCTACAGATCGTACTGGCATCTGCTCGCAGAGTATTTGAGCTGAGACTCAGGAAAGGAGCTCAGCAATGCACAGTGCTGAACCTCACCATCATCATCCCCATCATCAGATTGGCAATGGGGCACAGCAAGGCCAGGAGCTGCAGCACATGGATAGATGCCTGGTGCAGGGAACAGTTTGTTAGTCCTGTCTCCTCAGGGCTCCCTGCCCTGAAAAGAGAGAGGCCCAGAAATGCCTCATCCTGGGCCCAAGAGAGTAAACTTCATGATCACCCTGCTTCTTTGAGAAGCAGGATTTCAGGGGTGTTTGCTGCGTTTCTACCAATTTTAACACCTAATCTGAAAGAGGGGAACCCCAATTTGAGAGAGATGTGCTGGCCTGGAAAGTGCATGAACACTATTCCTGGCCACACTGCAAAGAATGGTCTCCACACCTCCAGCACCACAGATGTCCTGACAAAGCCCCAGCTGCTCTCTGAGGATGGTGGCCACCTTTCAGAAAAGGTTATGGGCTTCCTGATCAATAGCTGAAGACTCTCACTGCTCCACATTTGGGCTGAGGTATGGGGACTGTGGCTGGTTAGGTACAGAAAAGAGCTCTGGACTACATCAGAAGCATCTAAAATGTCAGATTGTCTTTAATCATGAAAATACAAAAGCAAGAATCTAGTCTGACTGCTTGGGTCTGCTGAAATAATAGCTCATTTAGAAGGTGAAATTTAAGCCTAAAAGCTAACATTTTTGGTGTGTATTTATAACAGGCAGGCACAGAGAACCTATCTACACTGCATTTAATTTCTTTCACAAGCTCCTTTGATCCAGGCATTAATGTCCAGGCAAAACTGGCACAAGTTCCTTCACAGGCATGACCAACCATGCTGCTGTGAGCTGCCCAGCACTGGAAGTGAAAGTGGATTCATTTTAATTGAGTGTTTGGGCTAGCTACACCAGCCAGAAATCTTGCTTCAGCTTGTCACCGTGAGCTCATTACCTCCAAAATCCAAAGCTTTGCCTACCTCACAGGGTGGAAAAACGAGGCACTTGCCAGGTGCCTGCAGCAGGTCTCAGCTACAGTGTGTTGGGTGATGTAGAGGAGATGCTGGGACGGGGAGGGGGGGACACCCAGTTTGGCTAGGATGGAGCCAGGGAGGTGTTTGTGCAGCCTCTTGAATGCCCATGGGATGTGTGGAGTAAAATCCCTGAAGAGAAGGGCATGAATTCTGGGTTTTCAGCACATTATCACTCTGTCTGCCCCAGGGCAAGCAGGAGGACCATGAACTCTGTGAAAATCAGGCATCCCTTCCATTTTAAGGCAGGGATATAACTGCTGGAGTCACTGGTCCTGCTCCAAACTCCTCCTGCAGTCGCCTCCAGGGTACAGTTATTTTTGCAAAGAAGGAAAAGCACTTTTAAAGGGTGGCCCATTTTGGGCACATCAGAGCCAAGTTGGACCACAGATCCATCTGGGAGGGAAGACAAACACACTTCCTGGGCTCCTCCAGTAGCACATGCCTAGCACATGCACAGTAAAGCCTGCTCCCTCTCCCAAATAATATTTCAGCCTATTGCAAGCTCTGGGATTGCTGGAGCATGGCAACTTCAGTTGCTGACCACTCCTTGTACCAAGAGACAGTGAAGAATATATGTACTCTCTCTGCACCTTCTCCATGCCTTGAAGGACTTCTATTTTCCCTGGCTGTACACAATCTATTTTCCAGGCAACAGTGTCCCACTTGACCAATTCCTCCTGGTACAGAAGCTTTCCCAGACCTTGGATTGTCTCCATCTGGGGATCTGGGAGTGCAGGAGCATACACACTGTCCATGTATACAGATGTACATTGTTACATGGTGATGTTGGCATTTTGCTATTATTTCCAAACAACTGGTACCATTCTCTGGAACAGTAGCACCTAGCTCATGAGCTTGGCAGTGCCCCAAACAGTTTATTTCCATTGTGTAAATCAACCTCGTATCTCATTTGTCATATCATTGATAAACTGTTTTGGCAGGTCTTTCGGCAGCTTTTAGAAATCAGGTTACCCTAAACATGTGGTGCTGGCAGAAGATGTCACCTGAGTGTCCACACCCTTCCCTAATTCATTCATGCACAGACTGAGCAGTGCAGGTGCCTGTGCTCCCTGCCTGAAGGGCTGTGCCCCTCTGCTGGGAAACTGGCCATGCATCCCAGCCTGTTTGTCCATTTCTAACTGGGAGAAAACCTCCCTGCTCTTCTGCCACCAACTCATCTCCTTTAGGGGTTGTTTTGCTGCTTGTCTTCAGGTTTGTTTTGAGATCAGCCATAGGAAAGCTTGCGAGATGGGAACCCTTCCAAACCTGCTTGCAGTGTGTTTGAATAATAATGGTCCTCTGCTTTGTTCTGCTGTAGGATTGTCCTCAAGTGATCATCTCCTGCATCTGGGAAAGAATAACCCCTTGCACCAGCACAGAATGGGGGCTGAGCAGCTGGAAAACAGAAGGACAGGGACCTGGGCCACCTGCTGGACAAAAAGCTGTCCATGAGGCAGCAGTGCCCTTGTGGCCAGGAAGGCCAATGGTATCCTGGGGTGCATTAGGAGGAGAATTGCAGCAGGTTAGGGAGGTGAATCTGCCCCTCTACTCAGCCCTATTGAGGTGCATCTGGAGTGCTGTGTCCAGATCTGGGCTTCTTAGTACAGGAGAGGCATGCTGCTCCTGGAGTGGATCCAGCAGAGGGCTGTGAAGATGATTGAGGGAATGGAGCATCTCTCTTATGAGGAAAGGTTGAGGAGCTGGGCCTGTTCAGCCTGGAGGAGAGATGACTGAGAGGGGTCCTCCTTAGTGTATGCAAGTATCTGAAGGGTGTGAGAGGATGGATCAGGCTCTGCTTGGTGGTTTTGCACAATAGGGCTCAAGGCAACAGGCAGAAACTGATGCACAGGAAGTTCCACCTGAACGTGAGGAGGAATTTCTTTCCTGTGCAGGTGATCACACACTGGAACAGATTTCCCAGAGAAGCTGTGGAGCCTCCCTCACTGTTGGTACTCTTGAACTGTCTGGATGCAATCATCCTGTGCCATGCGCTCTAGGACGGTTGGGGTGGTGGGACCAGGTGGCTCCCTGCACTACCTTCCAACATTCTGGGGTTCTCTGATTCTGTGAGCTCATGGTCCTGCAAACTCTGCTGCTCCAGAAACAAGGACCCTGAGGGACCCTTGAAGGAGGGACTTTTCATTTTTATGGTAATAGCAAATTGATCTTCATACTCTTTTCTGGCTGTCTTATTGTGTATTTACATTTAACCTGCCTGAGGCTGTGCTTTTTAAAATTCCTTAGTTCAACAAGCCTTCTATATGTGAAATCTGTCTCCTTTCCTTCCTTGCTCTGCAGTTTTACACAACTGGCCTTTCAAAGGTCTTTTTCTGTGAGGAGAAATGTGCCCATGCTGAGCCTCCAAAAGGCTATTTTTATCCAGTCCCTATGTTTCCTGCACAGGATTCATCTCCTTGGCTCTTTTTCTAGTTTTGATTCTTTTTAATGAGTGTCCTCATGGCAATGTCATTCCCTTTTCCCAAGGAAACACTGACAAGGGGGATTTTGCCATCCATACATGTATGTGATGGGCACCTTATGTGTGGGTTATGGGCACTGTTGGCTCGGAGGACAGAGCAAAGTTTCATGGCTTCTTTGGTGAGCTCAGGGACCAAGTACTTTGTGCAAAATCCTCTCTAGCAACAAAAATATCATTCAGCATCACATAGGGAAATGGTCGAGAAACGCTAATTTGGTTTCAGAGACCTCCTGAAGCCACAGTAAAAAGCGAGCCTGGAGCTGTTCTTCTAGAAATTGTCAACAGTGTTGTTTTGATTAATTTATTCATGGAAAGGATTGTCAATCATTCAAACAGACTGCCCAGGGAAGTGGTGGAGTTACCATCCTTGGAGGTGTCTGAGAAACCAATGAACATGTCTCCTTGTGCTGTGCTCTAGTTGACAAAGTGGGGATTGGTCAAAGATTGCATTCATTGGTCTTGGAGGTCATTCCTGACCTAAAAGATTTTGTGATTCCTCACTGCCTCCCATCCCTCCTCCCTCAGGAGAGGTCTGTTTTTCTCTCTGGACCCACAGCAGTGAGGGTTGGCTGGTCCTGCACTGCAACAGGGTGCAGCAGACATCCCATCAGCCTTGCAATGGCTGCTTTGTCAGAAGAGGAATGTCGTATCCAGCTGGATCCATGAGGTCTCTGTGGTGTTTTGGAGGGAAGTGGCACTCCAGATGGCAAAAATTGCTGGATACCTGTGGAGGAAATGTGCATTGGACCTTCTTTTAATTTTCTTGTTATCAGTCTTTGCTTGTGCAGCAGCCAAATTGTCTTCTCTAGTAGCTTTGCAGCTTGCAATATTTGAGCCTGTGTATTGAGCAGCTGTGTTTTCCTGCCCTGGGCAGTCCCACATGACCAGCCATGCTGTGCCAGGAATTTTCCCCCAGCACTGCTTGTGCTCTTGTGCACTTGCAGCAGACCCAGAGCAGAGAGATGAGATGCTTTCACGGCAAGCTGTACCAAGACTGACAGGATTTACCAGACTTCTCTGTGAGACAGCATTGGTTTGCTTACAGCAATGTTTCCTGCATGCTGCTGGTCCTCAGGGCTCCTTTGGAAACCAGAATGAGTGTAGTGAGCGGGTGAGGGTGGAGTCTCCCAAGGACTGGGTTCAGCTCTGCTGTGGCTCCCTTGGGGTCTGCATGGTGAGGTTTGTATCCCACTCTTCCTCAGCTGGATACCCAGCTCAGGCAAGAGGAGAAAGGCCAGCAGAAAGAGCTCTGAGCCCAGCAGCTCAGTGGCTGCCTTCATCCCATCGCAAAAGCAAGGTGAGGCTGAGCTGGGGAGCCTTCTGCACTGGGATCAGCCTGATGAGCAGCAGTCTTACTGTATTAATTAGACATCTGGAGAATCTGACAGGAAGCCCACTTAATTATCCTTGGTGATCAAGGATGCTCTCAGGAGTCCTTCCCTTTTTGCCTTCTCTCAGAGCTTCTTCCTTCCAGTGTGTCACCATTTGCACATCCTGGAGAGACCCTCACTCTTGGCCCAGGTCTCTTCCCCCACTCTCTTCCAAACTTTGAGAGCCCAGGAGTGTCCATCAGTCATCAGATACGATATGGGCACCACAAGGTGGTGGGGAGGGCAAGATGGGGCAGAAAAGTCAGGCTATGGAGTGTTGCCGGTCTTGTGGGCCTGTGCTGCATTGCCTGAAGCTGTATTTTGGAGTATCCTGAAGGCAAGGTTCACATCTCTGGCTAACAGCAGTGTTTGCAGTGCTTTGTCCCTGGTGTTTGGCACAGCATGTGAAATATCCCTAGGGTTTGCCTTCCAGCACCTCCCAGACTCAGAACAGAGCTGAGATGTGTTTCCAGCCCTGTGTCCCAGGCTGCTGTGAGGGTGGTGAGGCCCTGGCACAGGTTGCCCAGGGAAGTTGTGAGTGCCCCATCCCTGGAAGTGCTCAAGACCAGGTTGGATGGGGCTCTGAGCAACCTGGTCTAGTGGAAGGTGTCCCTGCCTGAGGCAGGGTGGGTGGAATGATATGGTCTTTAAGGTCCTTCCAGTTCAGGCCATTCTGTGATTTTGTGATTAGCAGCTGTGCACAGGGCAGGGTGTTCAGATGCCTTGTCCTTCCCTGTAAATGCAGTAACCTGCAACCCACTGGGCAAAGAGGTCCTTGCTGCCTGCACTGACTGCTTGGCTGCTGCTTGTAGCCTGGAGCCCCTTAGCTCTGCCACCAGCCCCCAGAGCCTGGCTTTGCATCAGACTCCTCTATTGTCCAAAGGGATGCTGACACCTTCCCCTAATCCCCTGATGGAGCTAAATAGCTGCAAACTCCTCTCTGAACATCTAGTGCTATTAGCAAAAATGGAGAAGGGCCTGCTCCTTGATACTGCAACTGGAACTCAAGGGTAGGCACAGAAGCATGAAAAGCATTGGAGAAACAGATCTGCTGCCTTGATCCTTCCTAAAGCTTAAATGGTACTGGTGGGCTATAGGAAACACTTAGTTTGCAATTAGTACATGGGAGGCACAATGAGATAATTAGCCACCAGTTAACAGGATGAATGTGACGACCATTCCCTGCTTACTGATGTTTGGCTAATTTGACATCAGCAGCTTTGTTAGGTGATTGTGAATTGAACGGGAGGTGCAACGAGCTGGATTCTTGCTAACAAGGGTGCAATGATGTGTGACTTGCACCGGGTCATTAATTGCTCCCGGAGTGACTGCCCCTGTCATGGCTCTAATGTCTCCTGGATTCTCCTGCTCCCCAGCTGCTGTGAGGGCCCTGCCAGAGCTGTCAGCTGGCCTTGACCTTGTGGGGAGGGAAGGACAGAGCCCAGCTTGGCAATGGCCCCTGCACCTTGGTGTCTTCTTGGACTATCATGCCCAACTTGACAAGACCACTCTGCCATCCTCTGGTCTGTTTGACCAGCAGCAGGGTTGGATGTTAGGGGACACGGACCTCAGCATGGAAGGGATGAGGAGGCCTGGCAGGATACATACCAGGTACAAGAAGGTGGCTTTTGCAGACAAAAAATCAGTGTAATGAGGAGTAAGAAAGTACTCCAGTGGATGATATTAAGGAGAAGGGGCAGATAGCACCAAGATGGGCAGAAAGGAGGAAAGAGGGGAAGGAAAACTTTTGTGATGGCCCAAGGGAAACCTGTGGGATGGAAGGGAAGTTTGAGTTCCCGTGTGGTCCTGAGGGACTCTGACACGCCACTTCTGTCCTAGGCAGAGGGAATGGCATGGAGACATCAAGAACACCCTTGGAAACCTGGGATGTTGTGGGGCTATGCCTGGGGGTTATGGCCTCAACACCAGGAGACATGAAGTCTTGGTCTAGACAGGTGTCCATCTCCACAGTGGTTGTCTTGCTACCCCCACATCTGGGCACAGCAAGGAATGGGAGGGAAGCAGAAATGCCCAGCTGGTACCTGCCCAGGTTTGACACAGAAAGGCACAGATGTGCCTGTAGAAGCAGTCCTGTGGTTGGGTCAGCACTGTGTGCTGGACTGAGCCAGTTGTCCTGCTGGGAGATGGGGATAATTAGCTTGAGCCCAGCATGATGCTGATGGTACTTTTGAAAAATGCTGCCTTAGATATTTCAAGGGCATGCAGCTAAGCAACCTGTTAAATGCTCTTACAAATCTAACAAGATAACCAGCCCCCTGAGAAGCTGAACAAACACTTGCATTTCCACTCAGAAGAGGTGAGCAACCTTTGCAAACGTCAAGCCATTCTCCAGGAGGCTTGGGAGCAGTGCAAGAAGAATCCCTAGGGGCTGCAAAATGGGAATAGAAACCCTTGTAAAGTGGCTTGTCTTCAGCGATTTTTCTCTTTGCTCCCTGACTTGAATGAGAAGCTGCAGAGACAGCATGAAAATGAAATATAACCAGGAGGAATACTCCATTTCAGCTCTCCTGCATCTCTTACTGCTCCCTCTGGTCCCTACCACTCATCTGCTGAAGTCCAAGGCAAAGTGTTATTGAGCTGCTGGATCTGATTGAATTTTTTTCACATCCCTGAAGGGCCACAGTGACTGGAGCACTGCTTTGAGCAGGAGAGGACATGGTTAGCCAGTTGGCAGGACCAGTCCTCGTGAGACCCAAGCAGTGTCTGGCCCAGACTGCTGAATGAACGGGTAGCAAGGCCAGCTCTCTGGCTCTCTGTTGCCATGTGGAGACTGCAGCAGATATTTGAAGCAAGGATAGAGGCTGAAAGTAAACCTGCCTTGGTAACATACTCAGAGAATAGTTATAGCCTGACATGTGTCTGTGAAGAGGAACTCTCTGCTGCCCCATTGCTCTGACTCCTCTTAATAGGGTTTGATGGGCTCCAGGTAAGACTGCTGGGATTAAACTCTGTAGAAAGACAGACCTTTCTGTCCCTGGATTGAATGTCTATTTTGGGACGCCCTGGAATTTGACTCAGCTCTGAGCTGCTCATCTGCTGGTAAGCCCTGGAGGGCTGCCAACATTTTGGAGAGGAAGAGAGAAGCAATGCATGGCTTCAAAGAGGGCTCTGAGCTGCTCAACTCCCATGGCAAATCAGAGAGTGAGGATGGACCCAGAGGCATCTGAATCATCCTTCCTCTGCAGACTACAGTGTGGGGATGTGGTAGACAGCCCCTGCCACCACATAGTGGTGAAATGAAAAAGGCAAAATTTCAGAGCCTTTGGGGACACTCCTCTCCTGAAAGCCTTCGGCTGTAGGTGGCTACCGTGGTGACTGGGGGAGCTCATATGGAAATGCAAGGCTGTGCTGGGGTCGAGAAGGTGAGGATGAAGGTGCTGTTGCTCTGCACTGTCCATTGTTATGGAAGGATTGACAGAGGAATCATTCTACTTTTCAGGGTGTGCTCTGCCACCTCTTCAAAGCTGTTCAGCCAGACCCAAGGGGCTCAGTGTGGTGCAGCTCAGGAAATAAGCATGCAACCTGTTCCCTGGCTGAGCTGCAGGCAGGAAGCACAAGGGCACCTGGACCTTTGGAATGGGGCAAGAAGTGTTGTGAGCTCTTGCAGCTATTTGCACAGAACAAGTCCATCCATAGTTTTCAGGATCTCTATGATGTTCAAAAGCTGAGCTGTGATCTTCAGTCTCATGCCTCTCTGGGGGACCCCAGCTGTGTCTTTTTAGCTTTGGGGTGGAGGGTGCTGCCTGTCTGTGCACAGCTGGGACTCTCAAATGGGGTGTGAGTCTGCTCCCAAGCCAACACTGCTCAAGTCTGGAGAGGAGATGGCTCCTGCTGGCCTCAGTGACATCAGGCTGAGCTGTGAGCAGAGCTGGCTGGGGACAACATGTGTTTGTTGTCCAGCTGGCCCCACCAAAGTAGGAGCAGAGATCTGGCTGTGGTACCTGTTTCCACCTCCCTCATGCAGGAGGATAGCAAACCCAGCCCAGCAAGGACAATGGATGAATTAAGATGAGGTGAGACAGCCAAGGAGGCTGGTGGTGGGGGTGGGCTGAGCACACAGGAACTGGACCATGATGAAACCCCTCAAAGGGCAGTGTAGTCTCATAGATCCCCATTCCTTGGGAGTGGAGAGAGACCTCAGCTCCACATTTCTGTGGTTTCTTTGCTCATTATAGGAAAAATGAAGGGTGAAGACAGGTCCATGAATCATTACTGTTTGGTTTGGCTGCATCACTGCTCTGTTTTTAGGAATGGCTGATTCTTTTTTTTTCTTGTGAGCTGTTCTCTCTTCCCCCACTCCTTTGGGTTTTGGGGTTGTTTTCTGGTTTTTGTCCCTTCAATTGTCCTGAATTATTGCAAGATGGTGAAACAGAAGATCTCTTGCTTTCCTTGCATTGGCTTCTCTTGCAGCAGATGTCAAATAAAAGAGTCCAGGTTTTGAATAACTCATCCCAAAAGGGGATATTTCACCCGTTCCATGATGAGACATTGCAGGAAGCCACTGGCGTGGCCTTCAGGCT
Organism: Ploceus nigricollis; assembly: GCA_013399945.1. Taxonomy (NCBI): domain Eukaryota; kingdom Metazoa; phylum Chordata; class Aves; order Passeriformes; family Ploceidae; genus Ploceus; species Ploceus nigricollis. The sequence continues at coordinate 386,802 of VXBC01004256.1, forward strand.
CATGAGAGCACTTTCCAGGGAAAAAAAGAACCCCAAAGTAAAAAGGAACAGGATTCCTCTATCTATTTCTTAATTACGTATTTTTTTCGGGTTCTTGCTGGAACATCTGTTCTGAATTTGTGCACAACATTAGTATCTCTAGATTTGTTCATTCCTTTGCTGCTGGGATGCTGGGGTTGCACAGTGAGAGGGTGCACACATCATCTCACCCTTGTGCCTCAGCCGGGTGGGTATGACAGAGGACACAGCAGCAGAATGGCTGCTTCCATCTCATGCTCCCCAGGAGAATTGGGGCTGCTCCCTTCCCCTCCCACTGCTACACATCAGGGGTGGCTGTGCCATGTGCTTTTGGCATGCACAAGCTCAGTGTCCAGTTTTTATCTTGTGACAGGTATATGTGCCTCGGCGCCTGGTGAAGGTGTTTTCAGACCCACTTCCCTTCTGCTGTTCCAGGCTGAGGCTGGGAGGAGAGGCAGCATTCCTGTGTTTGCAGTGATGAGAGTCCTGGAAAGACAGGGTGCAATTTTCTCATTTGAATCTGTGCTGGGTTATAATTTTTCCTAATTCATCACCTGTCATGACACAGGAGTGAGGAACGAGAGCTCCCTCTTACATATCACTGCTTGATTACATGGTGTCAGAAGAGGCTTTCAGAAATTATTCCACATAGGTGGAACAGTCTGGAAGGGGACTTGGTAGTAAGGCATGGCCAAGGGCTGCAGTCTTTGCAGCTCACCTGGCAGCTGGTTATGTTGAGGAGGCCAAGGGGTGTACATCCTGATCTCTCAGGTAGATGGACACCCTCAGGAGCCAAAAATCGATTTTAGGTTGAACTGGAAGGAAAAAAAGCAAATGTCCCTCGGAAATCTGAGTGTGGCTGTCATCCTGATGGCATTGTCCCTTGGCAGGACCTGCTTCTGCCCTGTCCTCCCAGTCTGGGTAGGGTTTGTAATGGAGCACAGTGGCATCCTAATGGAGATCGGGCTGGGGAGCTGTTCACCACCCACAACTCTGCAGCAGGATTTTTCTGGGGATTGGAGCAGGAGGGCTAATCAGGGAGGAAACTGCCAGTGATATAATCAAATCAGGGAAAGGCTGCTGTGAGAATTGGAGGTGACATTGCAAAGTGTGTTTGTGTGGGGAGGGCTGTTTGCAAAATGGCACGTGATCACTGAGAGAAGGCAAGCAGGTGGCCAAAGAGTAGCAGTGAGTCTGGCTAACAGAGCCCAGCTCAAACATGTGTTGTGGACAGGGACTGAGACATTTCTTCCAATTTTTTCTGCCTTAGTTTTCATGGGCTCTTTAGGAAAAGCAGGTTTGTGTTCCTTTGTGTCCTACAGAGACAGTGAGGGGGCACAGATTTGTTGAATGACCATGTGGGTACTGGCTGTTGCAAGCAGTGGGACAACGTCATAAACTGAGAAAGGATTGTGAGGTACTGCCCTTCTGCCAAAAACAATTATACCCCATTGCATACTTCATCACCAGTGCTCTTGTGACTGCATGGCGAGCCAAAAAGTGGCACTGATCTGGCTAAAAACCTATTTTGGGTGGTGTGGGGCATGCCAGGTTCATTTCAGATGGATCAGCTGCATGAACAGGCCCACTGTGCTGTGGTATGACTAGTGGAGTCAAGCAGAGGGGAATGAAGGGTGCAGGAAACGACTGGGTGGGAATAGCTTCAAAACTTTGGTGGGCTGCAAAGCTAAAACTGAAACTTGCTGCTGCTCTTAATCAGGCCAGGAGCTCCCTCAGAGCTCACTCTCTGAAAGGGAGCTGTTACCAGCAGCGGCACAAGTATTAGAGAGCCTGAACTGCTCAATCTGCTATTACACTGTCCTCAGTGGCTCAAGCATCCATGCTCATGTGGGCTTGGATTCTCCACTCCACATCCTGTGCTTGGGCTTTCCTGACTGAGCTTGGAACAGAGTCTTGCTGTGGGACTGTGGTGTGAGCTGCTTGTGAGGGCCTGCAGTGAGCTGAGGAATGCTCAGAAAAGGTCTCAGGCACATATTCTGGCCTTGTCCACCCCATGCTATGCCCAGGGCATCTGCAGGACAGATCCTGACATGGAGAGACTGACGAGAAAGAAGTGGTCCAGATCATGGTGAATGACAGCCTCCAGTGTCTATCCAGGGGCTTGTACTGAGGTGGTGACTTCAGCCCAGTTTTGAGGAACAGGTGCCCAACCCTAGCCCCAAAGGGTGTGTGGCCCTTTTCTTTTTGCCCCTGTGAAGTTTGTGTGTTGCTGTAGCCCTTTGCTTTCAATGACTCTGGCCTAGAGACCTGGAGTTGCCTAAAATGCAGCTGACCTGGTCTCATAAAATCATAGAATCATAGAATAGTTTTAGTTGGCAAGGGACCTTGAAGATCATCTCATTTCAATGCCCCCTGCCATGGGCAGGAACATTTTCCACTAGACCAGGTTGCTCAGAGCCCCATCCAACCTGGCCTTGAACATTTCTAGGGATGGGGCATCCAAAACTTCCCTGGGCAAGTTTTCAGTGCCTTACCAACCTCATGGTGAAGATTTTCTTCCTAATATCTATTCTAAATCTACTCCCAACACCTCCTTGCACCATAACAGCTCTGGTTGCTGTGCTGCTGAAATGCTGCTGGCCATCTCAGGGGGCTTGGCAGCACATGCCATGCCTTGTCAGGGGAATTGCAGGGCTGTGCTTGAGCTGATTGAAGATGCCCCAAGGAAATGTTTGAGCTGGTCTTCAAGCTGGCAGAAAGGGATATTTAATGATCCCTGATCCATGCTGGCCAGGGAGGCCACCTTCCACGTTCTCAAGGACCAGGGAGAATCCGACTATCGGTGTTGGGGGAGGGCATGCACAGATAGCACAACAGATCAGGAATTAATCAGAAATGGGCACTGCCTTA
>VXBC01004256.1:389706-409014 GCA_013399945.1 Ploceus nigricollis
TCAACTCTCCTGCAATACAAATGTTTTCCCTGTTTGCATCCCTGGATCCACTGTTTAATCTAGTTTCAAATGCCCCAGGCTTTCCTTGGAAAAAGCTTCTCCACAGCCTCATAAATCTTCCTGTCAGGAAGTTTTTTTCTTGCTGCAGACTTGAGAATTTCCCTTTCTTAATTTCATGCTGCTTATCCTCCCTTTCCTATGCCAAGCCCTCCCCTGGATAGGCGCTGAAGCAGGACAGGAGCAGCATGTCTTTCTCTCAGCATATCTCTGCTCTCTTAAGGGTTATTTCTCACTTAGGACTTGTTCCTTTTCTCCTGTCTCATCCTACCTGCTCCTAGGTTATGCCGTGGGAGCCTTGGGCTGTGCTGGTAGTGCTGGGAGAGGCACAGGATAAACCTCAGGTGGAGGCAAATGAGTTGGAGAGGCTCTCTGGAGCCTCTGGTCCCATGATCAGCTCGCCTTAGCTTGCCTGGCCTCTTCCTAAAATCCCCTTCACTTCTCACCTCTGACAGTCAGGAATGACCAGCTGCTCTATTTTTTCTGGTGTCCACCTTAAACTTTCTTTGCTGCAGCTTCAGTCCCTCCCTGTATTGCTTTGCCCAGTATAGCCATGGAGTAGAGCTCATTGTTATGACTTGTGTTGCAGCTTTTCCTCCACTGGAAGCCTGCTCATTTCCTACTCACACCACTGCTTGAGGTGACGAGAAACACTGATTCTGAAAGTCCTTTGTGCTCTCCTGGGAAAGGGTTTCAGGCTGCTGCCTTTGCTGCCCACGTACTGAAAACAGATGAGCCCAGAGAAGCACCTTGCAGGTTAATCTTGAGCCTCTAAATGTGGTCAGGTTGGATTGCAGTTGTTGATGCCAGAGTGTATTTATTCATTTCACAGTTTTGCTTATTTATCAGTTCCTGTGATCATTAAATTGTGCATTACCATTTGGCATGTGGCAGGTTTTAATTCCTATGGCTGGTTTATGCCCTCTGCAGGTATTAGCCTAAATGCATTTCCTGACAAGTGATGGATGCTCCGAAAAGCTGTGGCAACATATTTATTGATCAGAGCTCTCCATAACCCCAGCTCACTAATGCAAGCTCTCGCAGCGCTAGGAACTATTGTCTCCTCAGACTGTTTCATTAACTCAGATGTGAGGGTTTGGTCTTTCCTTTCACGCAGGATGGAGTAAATCTTGATCAGTGTCAACTCTGACAACAGCTCCGGCTCTCTGAGTAGGGTAGACCTGGCCTATGCTCGGCGAGGGGACCTCTGAGGGATATTTAGGGATAGAGAAGCCCTTCAATGACTTTCCAGAGAAGGTAGAGGCAAACATGAACCTCCCAGGTGTACTTGGGGTTGGAAGGTGCCTCTGCAATTGCCTTTCTTGCAGATATGTCTGACCTACCTGTGTACTGGGCTGTGCAGCAGAGGTGGGAGCACAGCAGCTGGGTGCTGCTGCAGGCTCTCCCTAGAACAGATGGAGTTGGTTTGGGAAGTGCCACCTCGAGGCTCCCTGCAGAGTCTGCAGTGTAGAGCTGCCTAGGTGCTTCGGGGAATGGGATGTGTCTGCTGCTGGCAGGGCTCTGCTTGGAAAAAACTAGTAGGAAAAGTTCTGCTTAGAAAGGTCTGTCTTGTCAAGGGAAAAGCTTCTGCTAACCCTTGAAAAGGTGGAGGACCAGAGAGGCATCTTGAGTTACCTCCTGTTTCATGGAGGTGTGTGTGTGGACTCTGACACACAGGAACCTAAGAGACTACCACAGGTGAGGAGTAGATAACAGTGCAGCCAAGCTGGTCAAAAATTGGTCAGGAAACAAATTTAGCCCAAAGGCGAGTTATGGGGGCTTGAAGGAGTGACAGGCTACTGTGTAGTGGAGACAGGATTACCTGCCCATGCACATGACATGCAATCCTTTCCCCCTCTGCAGCTGCGAAGCTTTGCTCGTGCCTGCTTTTCCCAAACCCACCCTGAATGAGTCTACCTTCTTCAGAAACAAAAACCAGAAGCCTTGAGAATTTCCCCATTCTTCTGGGAGAGAGCAGGGTAGACAAATGCAGGACATGCTGTCTTATTCAGCATCCCAGTAGAGCTGGGGCTCCATGAGGTGGAATGACCTCACAAGATCATGCCCAGAACTCTGCATGGTCATCCCCCCTCCTCTGAGAGCAGCAAGGTGGGATGGCATCAACTGGGAGCTTATTGGACCTTAACCTTACAGGGTGAAGTGGGGAGTTCACGCTGTGACAGTGGCTTTGCAGAGCCACACCTGGACGTGGGCACTGGGGGATGGAGAAAACAGAAGGAAGCTGCCAAACCTATGACTGGTCAGAAAGACCTGGTGGGAGGGTGATGTGGGATCCTGTTGGCTCCTCAGTTATGGGAAACTCCAGCTGATCCAAACCTGCTGGCGGGGTATCTGCTGGAGAAGCTGCTCTCCGCTTATGCTGGAGGGGAGTGACATCCCACATGTTGTAAATATTTATAGAATATTTAAATATTCTATAAATATGTAAATATTTATAGAAAATAGCTCCTCACCCTTTCTCCTGCTGTTCATATGGCCTGAACACCTGTAGTAAGAACAGGTGAGGCTGTGAGGAGAGAGAACTCTGGCCTCAGTGTGACACCAGAGCACTCCACATGGATGTGACCCCTGTGGCCAGCACTGGCCTCAGCTCTGCCATTCCTCACCACCTGGGGATGGGTTATTTGTGTGCCCAATGGACAGTGGCTCATCTCCTCTGACCTCTCTTGCACAAAGCCCCTGGTATGGGGCTGGAACCTGGAAATGGAGCCCCAGGAGATCCTGAGGCCAGAAAAAAGAAAAGCTGTGTGCTTATACCTCACTCATGCCAATGCTTACAGGTGCCTGGCATGAGCAGCATTGGGTCACAATTGGCCACCAAGGGGGCAAATCCACCAACCAGCAAACTCAGTGCTGAAACTAGAGTTTCCCTACAGTCCTATGCAATCCTCCCAAAATGCCAGTGGCATCAGGGGATGCTCATCCAGGTTCCCACCACTTGGAGGGAAATACTATTTGGTTTGCCTGCATAAGCACCCCCGTCTCTCCTCAGCTGACGGTCCTTGGGCCTGTTAGTAGATGGCCATTAGGTTTGAAAGCTCTCAGTTGTCCTCACAGCTTGATCACCAATGATAATGAACAGTGTCTCCAGGGGGCTGCAGCAGGGTATGAGCTGGAGCCAGGGCCCCTTGTTGAGGGCACCTGGTAGAGGTGGGTGCAAAAGACCTTTGGGAAGAGCAGAATTGACCCTCCTGTCACTGCATGGACAGCCAAATAAATGCCTGGGGAAGAAGAGTAGGACAAGGATATTTTCATCTGAGGCAAAACAGACAAAAGGACTCTTTCCACCTTCAACTTCCCATGCTGGAGACTGGTGAAGAGAAACAGTTGTTTTATAGAAAGAAACTGGGTCTTACATTGATAGAGAGAGATTACAGCTTTATGTGAGAAGAAGAAAGAAGCTAAACGAGGTGCTCATGCAGTGAGGATCTTTATTGTTAAGCACTCTTAATAACGCATAGACTTGTGCTCATCTTTCAGTAACTTTATTCCACTATTGTAAATCTCATTTTAGTGATCCCATCATTTCAGCCTTAATTCTAGCTGGCATGGTGGAGCCATCTGCCAGCCAGGAGAAATTCTTACCTTCCCCTCTTCGTACCAAACACTGGGAAATGCCCTGCTCCTGCAAATACAGCTCCCAAATACCTGGGGGACAGCACAGGAACCATCTGGGGCAGATGGACCTCCCAGACACCGCAGTGAGGAAAAGTCTCTGGCATCCAGTGGGAAACAAGAAATCAGGCAGAGAGAAGTCCTAGGGGGAATAGAAAAACAGCTTAAGAGTAAAACTTGACAACTTGACAAAGTCAGAGTGTGCAGTTAGAAATACCATCCCTTTCACACAGGATCTCCAAACAGCTCTGAAAGCTCTCTTATCAGAGGAAAACCCTCAACCAAATAAATTAAATATATTTTGGTTTGTAAATCACTAGAGTGGGACAGAAGCCAGGAGGTTTTCTCATGCATCCTGCTAATGCCTGTGTCCCTTTGCTGGTCCTGTGAGGCTGGAGACAAACTTTTGGGAACTGTTCTTGGGGACCGGGTGGCAGTGCCTGAGCTGAGCTTTAATTAACAGAAAGTGGCTGCCGTTCTGCTCAGCACAGCAATCTCAGACTTCAATTGCTGATTGAGGCAAGAGCCATTTCTCACCAGGTAAAGGAAATAAGGCTTGCATCAGAACATAAAAGATTGTTTTAATTAAACCTGGTATTTCTAAGCCTGTTGCTGGCTGCCAAACAGGGGAGGCAGCTAGACTCAGTCAGAAAATTCCCAGAAAAAAGGCACTTTTTTTTTTTTCCACTTTGTAGGCTGGAAATGGAGCATGATAGAAAAATAAAAGGCTTTTGTTTTTTTTCAGAGTTGTATTTTCCTCTTGATCGTACAGGCTGGAGGCATCACAGAATTGCCTGGGCGGCGTCACAAAGGAGGAAAATACCTCTTCTGCATCCAGCTCCTGGGGCTGCATTTGGCCCCGGGACTGACTGCAGCCCCGGACAGCCTGATGAGATCAAACCCCAGCCCCAGCCCCAGCCATCACTGTCTCTTTCTCTGCACCGTGGCTCTCCCCTCCTTTCCCCAGTTCACTTTTATTTCCACAATGGCCTTTGCAGGAAGGTCAGTATCCAGATAAATTTCTGCCTCAGCACTGTAAAAATCTTGGGGTGTTCTACACTTAAGTCTGAGAGTCTTTTTTTTCCCAAGCAGTTGTGTGTCAAGCCTATGGCTCTCCCCACCAGCAGCCAGGTTGAGTTTCGGGTGATTTAGTCTTGCAATACAAGAGCAAAACCAAGCAGACAACAAGCCCCAACTCAGCAAACATTCTGAGCAGGCTGTAGAAAGGACCCCAGCCTCAGCTCAGCTCTCTGCTGCATTTTCTAAATCTGTGAGGATTTTGAAATCCTCAGATGGAGCAGCAAATCCCTCCAGCTGTTCCCATTCCCACTGAGCTCACCCAGCCCAGGAACAGCTTACACTGATCACTGAGCATCTTCTCCGAGCTGCAGCAACCCACTCCCTGGGCAGAGGCAGCCATCCAGGCAAAACCACATTTTTGAGTGCGTGTGACCTTTGGGGTTTTCCTGCTGAGGCAGGTAAAATTCAGAGCTCCCAAAAATCATGACTGCCCTGGAAATCAAACTGGATTTAGGCTTGGGCCTCACAGGCAGGGGACAACCAGAGTCAGTGTGACAGCACAAACAACCCAGATGTGATGCATAAGGTGGACCATGCTTTTCTGTAGCCACAGGCCACCTCCCAGCCATACATCCCTATAGGATGAAGAATATCTCCAGGTGGGTTTAGAATCATAGAATATGTTGAGTTGGAAGGGACCCAAAAGGAATCACTGGAATAGAACTCCTAACCCTGAGGACAACCCCAAGAACCTCACCATGTGCCTGAGAGTGTTGTCCAGACACTTCTTGAGCTCTGTCAGACTTGGTGCTGTGACCCCTTCCCTGGGGAGCCTGTTCCAGGGCCCAGCCACCCTCTGGGTCTACAGAGATGTTGCTTTGCGTCAGGTATGGCCCTTTTCCTGCATTTGTTTTGCATTTTTTTTGGACCAACGTAGTAGCTCGTTCTTCAGGAGTCCCAAGCTGGTTGTGACAGCACATGGTCTGGGTGAAGTAACCACAGCACTGGCCTGCATCTGGAAAAAGGGGCTCCTTCTGAGCCCTTTGGAGGTGCTCAGGGCCTCCAGGATCTCCCAGGCCACCACTGCAAGCCAGGGGGAAGGCTAAGCCACAGTGGTGGGAGCGTGGAATGCTAACAGCTCCATCAGACCATAGCATCCAAAACGGAAACTTCTCAGCTTGCTCTGTGCAACTAGTTGATATTAAATCCTCAATTTCTTGCCTAAAATAAACACAATTGAGCAAACACATAAAAATATGTCTGTATTCACAGACAGAAATACACTTACATGCCACATATCTGGAGTTTCAAATGTTTCATTTGCCCAGAATGCCGCTTCAGCAAAACCAAAACTATTTGCAGAACAAAGTCAGTCACAAAAACCCAACTTTCCCAGCTCAGAAATTTCTAGGGGCAAAAGCAACAATGGGTATTAAAATGAAACTGCCTGCCAATGTATTTCCAAACCAGAGAGCTGCAGATGGATCCAAATGGTCCCATTTCAACACTGGAATAAATTTAGACAAACAAACAAGTAAATTGAGACTAGCATGAAACTACTGGAAGTTATCAAACCAATCTACTGTTCTTCCCCTTCTTTGGAATTACCAGCTTCTCACTACCAGTGAGAAGGTAAAAGAGCTCAAATTTTTGTCTCAGCACAAGACAGGAAATAGTCCTGAAATCTCAAATATTTCCATGGATTAGGTTTTTCAAAGTTTTATTACGTATTTACAGTGTTTCATGGTGCTTCTGAAATACCTCCTGCTAATGGCTGAACTAAAATAAATTCACCTGACTGAGCAGAGGAACCAAGATGTTTTGGTGGTGCATCAGGGATGTTTTTCAGCTCTCTGGGTCCTGTTGGTGGGGGAGCTGCAGCCAGCTGAATTAAACTGCATATGCAAATCTTAATTAATTAGCAATTAGTTATGGCAGCTTGTCAAACTGCAAAGCCTGGCACTGAAAGATGCACACTGTGGCCACATCCTTTTGGAGTGTCAGCCCTTAAGCAGGGCTGCATTAAAGCTTTAGTGACAGGGATGCGTTGCTAAGCTGTGGGCTTTGGGAACATCCAGCTCAGTTCCAAGGAGCGAAAATGGGTGGAAATGTTTTGGAGATGGATGGAAGTGTACTGGAGATGGTCTGCCCCAAATTGCTCTGTATAGGCATAGAAGAGGGGGTGTGGGGTTGTGGGCTCTTTTCTCTCCTCACAGGTCAGGTGTGTTTGTGACTCTGCAGCCAGACGTCCCCTGGCTGGGGACATCAGGTGGATATCCCAGCTTGCAGAGGCAGAGGTCTTGCCTCCCTGGAGGTCTTACTAGCCTGTATCAGAGCCCACCTCTCATCTGTTCCAGTGCTAGGACTAGCTCAATCCATGCCAACAGAGGAATTTCCTTAAAGCCAAATTTAATTTTGGATCATCCTGGCTGGAGTCCATGGGTGTTCATGTGGCTGTGTGCACCAGAACAGGCTGTTGGGCAGCTGAGCCAGGGCTCTGGTGCTGCAGCACACTGGGACTACAGAGCACGTTTCTCATCACAGCCTCTGCCCCGTGGGAGGAAATGCTCCCCTGCACGGCTGCAGGCACTGCCCACATCCAGCTGCTCTGCAGCATCTGTGGATCCACCATTTCCAGCATCCCAGTATGTGTAGGAGGTGCTGGGCAGAGGAGATGGGACAGCAGGACAGCCAGGGCCTTGGTACCCCTGGGAGCACCACATCTGCTGGAATGCCCTCCAAGGGTTTTTCTCTCTAAGCTTGCGGCTCACGTCCTGCTGCTGCTGTTAGCCAGCCTGGCCAGAATCAAATAATTTATTTCCCACACAGCCTGAAAAAAAACACATTTTGAACCAATTTATTCTGGGAACCTTTACACATTTTCTAACAGATTTTCCAGCAGATTTCTGGGCATTAAAGCCCACTGCCCACTGCCATGGCTCCTCCTGTGGGCCCCTCAAGCTGCCCTTATGTTTCTCAACAGGAAAACGTGATGGAAAAATACTGACCTACATTTCCCCATGAAAAGTTTGAAGCACCACACAGGAGTGGCACCACAGCTTTGAGCCAAATGACATGAATGACTGCCCACATTCACCTGCACTTTAAGTCATCACCAACACATCGAATCAAGGAGCAATGGTGGGAGCCAGACAGGGTACATTAGAGAACCCCATGGGGATGTTACTGTCCTACTCTGATTTTAATATCATTAGACAAGAGATAACCTATCTCCACAGATAAAACCAGGAACACAACGTGAAAAATGCAGCTATTATCCAATAAGACACAGGTTATTTGGGAAGCTCTGAGTGGAGGTAAATGCATCTAGGATTGAAATTTCAGTTTGTTCCAGCTTCCTCGTGGGGCCAGATCTATGCATAGAGGAAGGAAAAGATTTGTTTCTTTCAGAAGAGGTGTAAAGCTCTTTACATATCACCAGGTGCCTCGGGCAGCACGCTGACCAGGTCTACTCATTCCGTCTCATTTTGTTAGAGCTTTAATCATGTTAATGACAGTCCGAACATTTCAAAATGGCTCTGGATCAACAGTTGAACTCTGAGCATTTCACTGCAAAGAAGAGGATTCCAGAAGTTGGACTCCACTCTCAGGTGTCCTGGCACCCTCTCTGCTCAGCACCAGCATCCTGAAGAGATCTTCTGAAGAGATGGAGAGGTGGTCCTGGCTGGAAATCATCTTCTCAGCCCCCTCCTGCACATTTCCTGTTACAGCTCTTTGCATCAAGCAGAAGTCTTATTTGAGGGTCCATGACTTAAGCAATATTTGCAAAAATAAAGACAGCTTAATCCAGAGCCTCCAGGAGGAAGCAGAGGGGAGAGGATAAATGTGTCCAGGTACATAGAAAGGAGCTGCAGAGGGGACTGGAATAAGCAGAGATCTGCTCCACTGAGCACAGACAAAACCAACTGCAGGCTCTCGGCAGTTGAAGGTTTAGATAAGACATTAGGGGACATTTCCCAGTGATATGGGCATCATAGCACAGGAATCAGTTGCCCGGAGAAAGCAGGAGGTCTGACCAGCCCCACGCCTGGTTGGGCAGTGCTGGGCTCAGCACAGGCAGGAGCGTGGGGTTGCTGGCTGTCTGTGGTCACTCGCAGCGTGATGACCTCCACAAAACACAGAGGAGACGGCACTGTCAGCCCTGCCTTAGTATCCACGCCTCAGAGCAGGCAGGGATAAGCTGATGTTGTGTCTGCAGTGGCATCCTACAGGTCCTGCTAATCACACTGAAATAATCAAGCCCGGAGGAGGAAAGTCAAATGCATTAACTACTAATTACAGGCACTGCTAACCACCAGGCAGCCCCCACCACCGGGCTCGGCACAAAGACAGGGAGCCTGGCACTGTGAAGGGGATGTGACAGCCCTGGGCATGACCTGCTGGCCTCACCACCCCATTGCTAGCACCTCTCTTCTTCCTCACTCGAGGGAACTCGCAGCTTCCTGGGCACATGCACAGTGCACTAATTAAAGGTTGTGTTAATATTCCTGAAATAACCTCCCTGTCGACTCATTCCACGACCTTGGGCAACAATTTTTTCCCCCTTGCAGGGTGGACAGTGCTTGGCCAGAGCCTGGCATGGGGAAGAGGGGAGGCTGAGAGCCAGAGCTGCAGTGCTCTGATCCAACATGGCACTGCGTGTCCATGTGGTGAAAATGCATGAAAAGCTTGAATCCTGCTGGCATTTCTCTTCTGCCTGCCCATTTCAGCTCTGCTTGTCTCCTCTCAGCACTCAGCAATGCAGCAGATGTGGAGAATCTTGAAATAACAGGACAGTCTTTAGCACAACTGGAAGCTCTAACAAGAGGAGATGAAACGCTGGAAATCAGACCTCTGAGCTGCACCAAACACCTCCTGAAATGCAGGGAGTCGTCCCTAAGAAGCAGCAAATCTTTGTCATTTTTTCTCCATGGTCTCAATCCTGCATCAGCACCAGGGCAGGTTTCCATTTCAAACCTAACCTTTCTCTCAGCAGAAAGGGCCTAACCTGGCACTCAAAACTGAGGGCACAAAACCAGGAATAGCAAATTGTGCTTCAAAGCAGCAACTATGCCCAGGTCTCTCCTTGCTGCAGCCAGACACCCACCTCCTGGGCAGCCTCTAATCCACAATCACCACACAGACCTCATTTCAACCAGCACGCCTCAAACTACCTATTTAATTGCCCAATATTCATCTCTTTATGAATCTCTAATTACTATGATCTTATTTGTGTTTGCACTGAATAGATGCCCAGGCAGCATCAGGTTCATTCTGCCACATTACTTGCCAGGTCTTTTACAGAGCTGTGGATGCAGATCTCCTTTTCCAAGTGAATTTTATTCCTTGCATTAACTTGGCTTTACAGACAAGGCTTTAAACATGGAACAAATTAACTCATTAGCCTCAAATAAGCCAGTGACCAAAACAGGCCATGTTTCATGGACTGTTTTCCAGCCCATACTGTCCTGGCAGCAGCTGCAATTGAGAGGGTGGGGTATTTTCCCAGTGGCTGCCCTGGGGATCTCCCCACACGTGCATTAACTTTAGCACTCACAAAAAGCACCAGCAAATTTAGAGTAACAGCTGGACCCACATTTCTCCAGCCAAAATTTTCTGACTGGGAAACGAAACATTTTCACCAGAAAGAGAAAAACTGGAAGAAAAATACTGCAGTTCAGGCTAGGCAAAATGGGACTGCCTGCAGTGTGGTGATGGCTTATGAGAAAGGATTTCTGAGCCTCACCTGCCACAGTTTGTGTGTGTAATGTGGGGTCTGTCCTGTCACCTGGGGGATGCATTTTATCCCCTCCTGCAGGTCACATATCCGAGTGCTCTAGGGAAGCCTGGTGCCCGAGGCCATTTCCCAAGTAAGGGAAGTCTAAGTCTCTTTTCAATGAAACGCCATGGGTATCCACATAATTCCTCCTCTTTTACATTCAGCTCCAAAGCAAGCTGGCTGGTAAGTGCAGGAGCTCAGCCCATGGGCAGCCAGCTCCCAGCCTGACCTCCAGCCAGGGCTCCACACCAATTGCTCTGCACAGGCTTTTATGGCTCTTTCAGCTGCACTCAGCTTTGATTGTGCCTGATCAAAATGCACATGGCCAGCGTTGATAATCACTGATGATCAGGAGCTTTTAGGAAGCAAATGACGGGGCCAGTGCTCGCTTGATGGATCAGGTCATTAGGAGTAGTTGTTTCCCTCCTTGACTTGCTTTTTGAAGGGAATTTGTGTTGTCGTTTTTTCTCTTGCCCCTCTGGGAAACTGTGTGAAGGTATTGTGGGGGTCTCTCGCTATTGCATCTACTTAAAAACATAAAAGTTTTGGTGGGTGTAAGGGGGGAGGTCAGCATAGTCCTGCTGTGTCCTGGCTGGCATGCACAGCAGTGGGTTGGAACAGTAATTTCTGCATAAATCAGCTGCTGATCCTGCCGGTGCTCAAATAGTTCTCCTGGCTGCAAGTAGAGCATCTTTATCATCACAGACCCCCTGGTGAGGGCAGAGGCACAGGCATGGTGCAGAGGGATTTAGAGGCAGTTTCCAAGGCAGTGTTTGTGTTCCTGAGCTCTGCCTGCTTACCTGGGTGGGCTGAAGGTGTGAAGGGCTCCTCTGTGGTGGCCCAGCTGTGAGCATCACCTGGAGATTTGGGGGTAAGGGGCTGCTTGGGAGGCAGTGAGGCAGCTCCCATCCTGCTTAGTGAAACCTTGGTGGAGCACTGTGCCGGATCAGGTTCCTTCCTCAGTGAGGAGCTGTGATTTTCCAGATGAGACTTCAGCCCCCAAGGACCACCCACCAATGCAAGAGTGTAAATATGGGGGCCACAAATACCCTCATGCCCTGGAGGAGCTAAGCTGCTGCCAGAAATTAGGGAGTTGGTTACAAACTCCAGGATGTGTTCCAGCCCACCTGATGCTTCCTTTCCTTGTCCTTCTTGAGACCTCAAACCAATCCTCAGTGGCCTCTCCAGAGCACGTTCCCACCATACAGATGGAGACAGAGACTTGCTGCAGTAGCTGAACTTCAGAAAGGGTTCTGCAAACTGGCCTCCAGATCCTGCTGGGCTGCAAGCCCCAGGGAGAAGCCAGGCAAGGAAGAGTGAAGCAGTATTTAGAGGAGCCCGTCAGAGATGGTGAGACAGCTCTCTGCCTGCAGAGATTTGGCAGCCCTGGACTGGAGCCAGGCTGAACTGCTTCATACAGCCTCAGTAGGTATTTCTGCCATGGTAGGGCTGAATGCATCCTGGGAGAGGTTAATCCTTAGATGTTGCACTGGTCTCTGGGGATGGGTGTGCATACAAGGTTAATTGTAGGTGCTGAGTATCTGCTTCCCTGAGGATACCTAGTTCAGCCCTCCTTGCTCTGGTGAGACGTTATGTGTTTAGGAATTAATTACAAACATGAGTTACAAAAAAATAGAATTTTGTTTAAAAATAATTTTAAAAAAATAGGGAGGAAGAGAAAATTTGCCAGAGCCATATATTAAAAACGAATTATGTTCAGCAGGCAGGTGAGTCAAGGCCTGCCAGGCAATTGGGAAGGCAGCGTGCAGGCAGTAATTGAAAAAAGTGAGACGCAAGTGAACAGCCAAAGCTCTCGCATAATAACTCCCAGCACACACACAATCACAAAGTTAGCAACAGGCACTGGTTGGGGTGAGAGCTGCCCTATGCTCTGGGGCACCCCCCAGCACTGGGTTGGGGTTTCTGTGCCTGGGAGCAGGGCAGGGATCTCAGCGGTGATTCCTCACGGTGTTTCCTCACCGTGCTCCTCTCTTGGGCCTGATGAACCTTAGCTCACCTCCAGGCGCTTATTGAATCTGAGTAAGTGCCACGGCTCCCTTTACAGCTCAGATTATGGGTTATTGCTGAGCATGAGCATTAAATACCTGCTGCAGGAGGGATGCTGTTGTCCCTTGTCAATCGTCTGCTTCTCCTTCTAGCTCCCTCCCTGAGGAAAGCCTTGGCATCCCATCCTTCTCCACTTCTCCTGACATCCCTGCTGGGTCCAGTCTTTGTCCCCAGGAAGTCATCAATGCCCCCCTGGACACCTGGGAGCAGCTCTGGCCGAGGGTCTCCTGAGGCTGCCAACCCCGGCTAGCAGCTGAACTGGATGTGTGCAAGCAGGTGTTTTTTTGGGTTTTTTTTTGGGCTGTGTGTCTGGGAGGCACTCCTCCTCTGGGGTCAGGTATTTCCTTGCTTTGTGAGCTCATGAAGTGTGATGAGGGTCCCTCTCTTCAAGGGGAGCAGACCGTCTTGCCTGCTGCAGAGAATCTCTCTCACTCACACTGTGCTGGCTCCCACACCCAGCTGTTCCTGGGGGAGAACTGGGGATACAGGGCAGCCTTTTCGTCTCCTCCTCTTCGCCACCTAATTGCCAGGAGTCTTGAGAAACAAGGAAGTGGTGGCAATGGAAAGGCGACTGGGAGAACTTTCCATCCCACTGCTTTGCTTGGGTCCTCTCTACACATTGACAATTGGCACACAGTCAGGCCCTGAGTTTGCACCAGTGAGAACCTGCAGAGCATCTGCATCTCAAAGAGTGCAGCAGCTCCTCCACTTAATGGCTACCTTGGCCCAGCTGTCATCCTAGCCCCTCTCACCAGGACTCTTGCCCTCAGGAGATGTTATATGTAATATCTGCTGCTGCTGCTAATCCCTTCTCTAACCCCATTCCCTTCTCCTCCCATCACTCCCTCCCTCACAGTTCCTTTGTCATCATGTCATGGTCTGGGGTCTGTTGCTTCAATTGCTTCACATCCAATGGGTCAACCAAGATCAGACCTCATTTATGAGAGATGCTGTATATGCAGAGACCATCCCTGCCCTGGGAGCTAATGGATAGCTCAGAAAGCCATAGTTTATCCAAGGATGGCAAGGAATAGAGACACGGAGAGAGGAGGTAACTTGCCCCATGCTGCAGAGAGGACTCTACATCAGGAGCAGTCCCAGCCTAGGCGCAGCCATGGCCCCATATAAGGCATGTGGAGTGCTAAAAACAAGACAAACTAAGCGCAGCTGGCATAAAATCCATGCAGTACATTGAACTGTAATGATTCTGACAATAAAGCAACCCAATAAATATTATGAAATGAAAACAGCCCTCCGGGAGCGTTTGCAATCGATTGCTGAGAGCTGGCATTTGTGCAGCAGATTACGTGTGAGACAGGTTTGCTCTGCCTTTTCTTCTTTCCCTTCTAAATGCAGAATGAAAAGAGCTCTCTGGAGTGGATGCTGGGGGGAGACCCCCTCCCTCCTGAGCTTGGGCACTGTCAGAAAGGGAGAAATAGGTGAGTGAGATAGGAGAGGCTGTAGAGGCTGTGAAGCCAGTGGGGTAGGAGTTAAGGGGTGCAATTCCTGCCCTTGCAAGCAGTGACAATTCTGTCAGTGTCCCCCTCATCCCAGCCTGCAGAATTAGGTTTCCCTTTCCTACCCTGAGACATTCATTTCCCAGTAGTTGAGGCATGATGTGTGTCCCCTGCCCCAGCATGGGGTGAGGGGAACTGGGTGGTGTGTGGGGCTGAGCAATGGGATCTGGAGTGGGTTTGTCTGTGCTGGGATGGACTGGTGGTGGGAGGATGTGGTTTGCCATTGGCACCTTGCTAAGACACAGCTCTGCCCTTCCTGCCTCCCTATCCCATACTTGAGCATGGGTGACTATAAATGCTCCTTGTCTGGCCTGGCACACAGACCAGTGTTCAGCTGGGTCTTGTGGAGCTGGTCCTGTGACGATGGGAGTGCTGGAGTATTCAGGATCACTGCTTGGAACCTCACCCAGTTTCCCTGGTCGTTGCCTGCCATGGGCTACTCATAGTGTCACTTTACCACCACAGCCTGGATTTTCCTTTTGCACATCCCCTGTCCCCTCAGTGCCCCATGAGATGCTCAGCTGAGCCAGCCCTTATTCAGCTTCAATTCATCTCCCTGGGTGGATTATCTGATGCTGTGTGCCCACCATGGAGCACAGGGAGGTCTCTGCTCCTGCTTTCTGGCTGGTGTTGACCATGCACCTGGGCATCCTGGGCAGCTAAGCCAGGCTCTGACTTCCCTCACACACAGCCTGGGCATGCACTCCCCTTGATTTTCCTGGCTCCTGCCTGCTTCCTCTTGAATCCTCTCCACTGGGCTAATTAATCCTGTTCCAAGTGATGGCCTTTTTACTGCTGCTAATTACAGGAACATCAGCCTGTGAGATAAGTGTGATGGGCTGGAAACCTGTGGTTTGCAACTGAGTTTGGTCAAGCTCACAGGGTATGAGAGGGGTAAGGGAATTCCTCATAAAATCAAGACATGAACCAGGCCGGCAAGGTGTCTCTTCTGGTGTGAGGAGTAGGATCCACTGGATGAAGCAAAGTGGAGCCAGGTTCCAGAGTAAATAATAAATACTTCCAGCAATAAGTAGTGGGTGTCCAGTAACCTGGTCATGGATGCTAAATGCTTACCTGGATGGCAGGAAAGGCTGGGCAGTTTTATAGAAAAGAGAAGTTCGTAGCTGCATGGAAATTCTGTCTTGCTCAGTGTCGGAATCTGTGATATTTAAGTGACTCCGAAATTGTAGTATGTCTCTGTCTTTCAGCCCCGTGCTAAAGCAGAAGTCGTAATTTGTTTGTGCTGGTTTTCAAGGTTGTTTATTCTTGCTTATCTATAACATGTTCTCTCTGTCCTGCTGAGGTCTGTCTTGCAGGATGGTGTGCGGGGCTCTCCCTCCGTGGGATGTTACAAACTTTATATACTAAAAACTACGTGTACTATGTTTACAATAACGTGCCAATATCTATCACCTATGCTGAACAGTGTGCTCTTAGTCTAATCCAATAGAAAAGTGCCAACACGACAGTGAGACATGGAGGGCTTAAAGAAGAAGAAGAAGGACAAGGCACGCCCAATTTCCTCCATCTTGCCCCCCAAATCCCTTATCTAAAATCTCTTAAATTCTACATTTGCACCCGTGCCACACTAATTACTACTTATATCAGATACTCAGGGCTTGTAATTCATCTTGTAGGGTTGAAAACTCTTTTCCATGGACAGGGATCAGAGACTGTGTCTCTCAGGGCTCTGTACAGGGGGGTTCCTGACCCCCTGCCAGGGTCCCAGACCTTCCAGGGCAACCAGAGGGATGCCCTGGATTCCCACAGCTCAGGAAGTCCCCGAGATATGTGGCTGCTGCGTCTTTAGCAAGCACTCAGACACTGGCAAAATAGGGCCCATGCCAGCAAACCTCAGTGCTGAGGAGGGCTTTGCCAGCATGCAAACCCTCCTTAGCCAGTACCTCTTCCTCTCTGCTTTCTACTACCACCATTCCATCAAAATCCTCTCTTCTGCAGACTCGAGGCAGGGCACTGAACACTGAGAAACATTGCTCAGGCACTGTTGGCATGTTTGCCACGAATAACTCTTGCAAAAGAAATACATTTTAAAGCTGCTACAACATAGCAAGAGCTGTCTTAGAGAGTGTGTTATCTCATCAAGCGCACCCAGAGTGAGCTCAGCTCTTTCACCAGCCTCATTTTTCTCAGCAGCTGCTGATTGTGATTTACCAAGTGACACCTCTAGAGCTATGGGTTCTTTTTTTTTGTTTGTTTGTTTGTTTTAAGTTATTAAGTTGTTTGATTTGTTGGTGGGG
The DNA here is from genome assembly GCA_013399945.1 of Ploceus nigricollis. Lineage (NCBI taxonomy): Eukaryota > Metazoa > Chordata > Aves > Passeriformes > Ploceidae > Ploceus > Ploceus nigricollis. Next base: position 406,041 of record VXBC01004256.1, read on the forward strand.
TTTTTTTGTTGTTGTTATTGTTGTTTTTCATTTTAGGGAGCTCTTCTGCGAACAGCTTAGACAGGAACAAGAAAAAGAAAAAAAGAGAAATAATAATTATACCTCACTGTGGAGTGAGGATAAATAACTCCACCTATTGCAGGTGTTTCACAGACTGATAGTATGGCCAGCTGCTGGGTACATGACAAGAATGGGCTCAACTCTGCTCTCAAATACTTACCAGCATAAATTTGAAGTATCTGTGCTAGAGTCAATAGTTATTACACTGGATTTTTATCAGTGTGAGTGATAGCAATTGGAAGTTTTTTCAAGGCATTTATAAATAAAAACGTTCCTGCTGGCTAAATAGATACACTTCTTTGCTAACTGGGACTAATCATATGCATTTTGATATCAGCATCTGCTAAATAAGTCCAGGGCTGTGTATTAATGAGAGTGCTGCAAGAACTTTGGAGTACAGGCTCAGAATTCAAAACAACTGGGATGGATGGGAGAGAGTGCCTGGAATCAGCCAGATGAAATTTAGTACAGAGAGCACAGGGTACCACATTTGGGAGGGATAAATGAATGCATGAATGCATAGACAGGAGAGCCTGGAGAGGCAGCAGGATGGCAGGCAAGGATCAGGGGGTTCAGATGGATGACTAACTTAGCATGAGTCAATAGTGGGATGATTTAGCAAAAAGGGCAGTTCACCTCCTGGGATGCATTAATGCTGGATGTTGGATGTAAGCCATTGAAATCTGCAATTCTGCTTTGTCTGAGCTGTGTCCAGATCTGGACACTGCTGCTGAGGGCACCTGCAGATGAACTGGAGAAAAACAGCAGCATGTTTGAATGGAGAGACGCTAGAGTGGGCCAGAAATCAATGTTTCCTTCCTGTGAAAACGTCTGTTTTTCAGGGGCAGAAAAGGAAGGGCATTGGCTCAGTTCATTTCTGAAAATGAACCTCAGACTTGTCTGAGTTTGACCCTATGGGGCAACACAGTGCTCGCGTTTTGCTACTTCTGTCCCTCAGACCCTTCTTCCAGGTAATTTGGCCCTGCCCTAATGGGATCCCATATTTTGACACAGCAGCTTTCTTTCAGTATGCATTATGGTGCACAGCAAACCATTCTCACTTCCTGTTTTGCAGGTTATCTCCATTCCAACCCACAGTCCTTGGGTTTGATGAGAAATGAGCTCCTTGACTGACTTCAGCATTCATGCTCCAGGCTTTCCCCTTGTGTTATTTCCTTAAAAGCTAAAAAGGGGCTTCTGGGCCAAAAATATGTCTCATCATTGTGATATGAACTGTAAGTCTGAACAATGTTTGGGAAAAAAGTAACCCAGAGAGCCAACACCCCCTCTCACCTACTGCTCATGATACCTGTGCTCAGGATCACAAGAACAAACAGCAGTAAATCAGAAAACAGCTATTTACACATGGAAGTGGGACTGCTTTGGGGCTGGCCCTTTCTGACTGGAAAACAACTGGCTCCTTTGGCTCCAAGACAGCCTGTGAAGTTGTGGGGAGGCTGCAAAAACAGTTCATTATCCAGGGCTTGGTGAAAGAAGGAGGCAGAGTTTTCCACACCGGCTCCTTCCTCTTTGCAATGCGCTGTGCATAGCGGCTTCTGGGTGACATTAGCGCTCAGGCAGGCGTGCGTACACCGGAGGAATACAGGAATGCTGAACATATTCCAGAGTGCCAAGATGGCCTGTGGATTAAGCTCCTCTTTCAGCGATATTAGGGCAAACCTGCAGGAGGTCTCTTGAAATCAGAGGGATAGATTATCTTGATAATAAAAGCAATCAGAATCCGTCCTGCCCAGGATATTTAAATGACACCGCTGACTGCAGGAGTGTCAGGGATGTGCCTGATGCTGCTGCGGGCAGTGTTTTTCATGGGGTTTGTGGCAGTGCCTGTGGATCTGGCAGGGCAGACGGAGGATGAGAAGGATGCCCTGTGCCTTCAACCACCCTGACCCCACACTACCTCTGTGTGGGAGGGGCACGGGAATGGTGCAGCAGGGCAGTGTGAGACCGAATGCCTACATTGAGAAAACAATAGCCTAGAGAGTGATTCATCCCTACCAGAGGAGGCTGAAAGGAATCAGATGAACCATCACCTCGAAGGACTTAATTTCTCCTATCCTTAATCTTGCCCATCTCCCTGCTCCTGACTGGAGGGCACCCATGCATGCTGCTCTTCTCCAGGGTCCCAGATAGAGACCCATGCCCCATATTGGCCTTGGCAAGGATGGATTCTTCTTATGCCTCCTCCCCCTCCTTGCCCATGGCCATGCATGCCTAACACAGCCCTGCTGGGTATACCTCTGGCTGGCGGACAAACCTGCTGTCTTCCACACGCATGTGTCACCTGTGGCAGCTGCAGGGTCCCTTTCAGGCAATTTGAGAGGCTGTCAGGGCACACCATCATGTAAGTCTGTGTCCTGGGAGCTGTCTCCTAACACTGCTGGACATCCAGGGTACAGTCCCCCTACTTGTGGTCAACCTGTGTGACACCAGTCAGCTTAGTGTTGGATGCTGAGTGAGTCACTGTGCTCGCCAGCAGTTCAGTGACATCCAGCTGTGCAAGGATGACAGGCTGTGGTTGTTATTTATCTGCCTCTCCTAAAGTGTTTTGCACTTAGCTGGATTCTACCAGAATAAGTCATCTGGCTGGGCTGGGGAGAGGAGCCTGAGGTGAGATGCAGAGCTCTGACTTGCCAATAGTCCCTTGTCCCATCTCACCAGACCCAGATGAGCGTGTTCTTAGGGCCAGGGGCTTGCTCTCAGGAATGTGGTGGGAGCTGATACAAATCAGCTTTCACACATGCCAGAGCACTCAGATGTCCGCTGCTTAACAGGGCTGTGAGCTGAAGTGTCTGAAGCGCTGTGCTCAGATGAGATACGTCCTCTTCAGAGGGCTGCACTTCCCTGTCGGCTTCGGCTTTTGATTCCTCCTGGCCTTTTTTCTGTCTGTCTTTTT
>VXBC01004256.1:409035-422207 GCA_013399945.1 Ploceus nigricollis
TTTTAATAGGGTTTTAGAAATGAGGCCAGCGCTTGAATATAAAACACTACTTATTTTTAAGGAATAGCAGACAAGTCACCTCTTTCAGTATTTGAACAGTGACGCCTCTGGTTTACCCCATCCTGTCTGCCAAGGGAGGGCTTTGGGGGGTAAAGTCTGTCCCATGTGTTGCTGTAGGGGTGCAAAGGCACAACTGCTACACACATACACACGCACACACAGACAGACCAAAGCATGAGCAGACACCTGACAAAAGCCTTTCACACCACATCCCACATCAACTGTGCATGCAAAGCTGTCACCCACATTCCCTGTCACACAGCCTTACTGCCTAAATGCATTGCCAGAGCATCTCTTTGCACCCAAACACACATCTCCAGCCTACGGAGCCTGTTGCTTGAATGTTTTGCTCCACTTACCACACATAGATACACATCACCTCTCTCGTGCATTTCTTGAAACGTTCGCACACAGAACCACAGTCTCCCATATGCCGTCACCTCAGCACAGTGATCCTCCCCAGAGCTGCTCTGCACCCATCACGGCCTCCCAGCTGAGCACAGCCTGTGCAGACAGTTTCATCCCACCCCACACTTCCTCCCACCTGCACACCTCTGACCCACGGACTCATTTGCTCTCCAGCACCCCTGCCGACCACACGGCTGCAGTGAGAGATCACTGCTCGGTCCCTTATTAGCAAGACAAATAAATCTAATCAGAAGCAGCAGCGTCCGCAGGTCTCTCCCGGGCAAACAGAAGGGCTGAGCAAGCCCTGGGTGCTGTGTGCAGACAGGTCTCGTGGCCCCAGAGGTGTCACTACCACAGCTGAAATAAGAATTGCCACAGATCCATGTGACATTTTGAGTCGTAAGGCTGCGTGTACAAGGGTGTCAAAGGCCTGGCTGAGAGCAAAGTGCAAGGCAGAGATAAGCCCCTGTTTATTACCACTGGAGAGATGTCAGACCTTGCTTTTCTCCTCTGAAAAACAGACTTGGTGATTGCATGCAGCTCAGACTGCTCAGAGAGGGCAGGCTCCAAGGGGCAGGCTCTGATCCCAAGGATCTATGGCTAGCTTGGCATCTCTGGGATAGAATTTCCTCCAAAAGACACCCCGAAGCATATTTCCCCATCCTCTCTGTTCCAACAGGTTCTCTGGAGGTACAACCTGTTGCTGCTGCCAGTTGCCAGCCCCAGCAGCCCCCTAGGGCTGCTGATGTCTCTGTCTCCTGCACCTTTTGGCACCTCTGTCTCCCTGCAGCTCCCCATCCCTTGTGCTCCCAGCTAAGGGCCCTGAAGCAGGGACAGCCCAGTGTGAGACACTACGTGCTGCAGGGAAAGAAGCCCTGCAACCAGGTGAAGCGTAAATGAGGCTTTTGAGTGATCTGATTATTACTGTTTCCTCTTGTCCCATTTTTCCGACAGCAAAGGGACCGCTGACCTCGGCAGTGTGCTATGTTTCAGCTGCCACCTTTGATTTCCTGTACCAGGGATGCAGCCAGCTCCACAACCAGGTTTGCTGGCAGACGGATTTCTGGGAGCGTGTGTGCCTGAGGTTTGATCTTCTTTGCTTTGTGCATCTGCAGAAAGAAAAACTGAGCCGTGCTGTGAGAAATTCCTCAAAGGAAAGGAGGGGAAGCATTACCCAGCAGGGCAAGTCATACAGCTCAGGAACCTTGAGCAAAGACAGAGACCTCTTGTCTTTCCCACAGATGGGCCTAAAGGAATGGAAATTAGCAGGAGACTGGACACAGAGGTTAGGACAGGGCACTGAAACTGGAGCTTCTGCCCAAACCTGGGGATGCTCCTCCTGCCCCTGGGGTGACTTGAGCAGGAGGTGAGTGGTGTAACCGGTCTGCGAACGGCAGAGGCATGGATGTGATGTGAGGCCAAAATCATCTCCTTGGGAGTGGAGAGGATGCAAGATCTGCTGTGGGTGCTGTGTACAAGCCCCGAGGACACGGTGTCAGCTGGGCTTGGGATGGGAAAATATATCAAGTTGAGGCAGGAGGAGGTAACGCTACAGCACTGAGTCCCCCAGCCTGGCAGTGACAGGTAATGTCCCTCCGTCTGCTCTGCCCTGGGGGGAACTTGGCTCTGTACTTCAGCTACTCAGCCCCCAACTCTTCTTTAGCTCAGATGTCTGGTGCAGCTGCAGACAGTTCCCTGAGCACATCCTGGCATCATGGCGTGCTGTGTGCTGCTTGCTTGCAGGCACAAAATGCCATTTTCCATGGTCTCATGTGCCTACAAGACAGGTGTTCTCCAGCCACTGGGGGAGATTTACAACAGCTTGTTTCTGCTTCTAGATGGGTGAGACAGCTCTGATTTGGTGTCCCACCATCATCAGAGAAATGGGAGTCAGGATGCCTGTGCTCTCATCTGGGATACAGCAGCACTGATGAGACAGGGGGCTGGGCCTGGAGAACTGGAAAGAGATGTCTCAAAAATCCATCAGCACCAGGAGGGAAGCTGCTGAGACCTGACGTGAGTGGCTTTCAGCTTGAATACACGTAGTTGCAGTTTAACTGGCCTGATCCTTCATCCCAGGGTCCATCTCCTGCCAGGAAGGACAAAGCTCCTTGGCACAACAACTCACATGGCTGCAGCCACTGCTGGGATGATTGGAGCAGTTGGAGGGCAGCAGATGCAGTAGCCTTACAGGGCTTAGGCAAGTGGAGACAGGCAGGAGGTGGGGAGAGGGTAGGGGAGGAGGGCAGGCACACTGGAGAGAGGAAAGAATGCCAGGGGAGCACCAATATATGGAAAAGACAATTAAGACACAAAAAAAGTGGGAAGCAAGACCTAAAAGGTAACTGACTAGAAAATTAAAATTATTCAGCTACAGAAAACAGGTCTAATGGGCTTCAATGTGATGCAGACTCCAGCAGATCACACAAACAACACGTGAGGGGGAGTTTCCTTAAAGGGGCTGGGGACCAAGAGGAGCCTCAAGTCCTCTGGGGTCTCTAGAAACCACTTTACTTCCTGCCCACAGGAGCAAGCCCCTTCCAGGCACCTTTCAGGCTCCTGTCTATGCCTTGGTTTCCTGTTGCAGATGCAGCTCCCTGGCTGCCAAACTAATCTCCCCAGGGTGGATCAGGCACATTTATCCCCATGTCGAAGCTGGTGGCTTCAGCACAGGATGGCAAGGTTGTGCAGGTGCAGGAGGCCACATGGCTCCTTTCTCTGCAGGGCAAAATGCCTCCCCTGTGGCTTGGGGGATTAGTTACTCCACCCTTCAACCTGGATTTTTTTTGGATGGTTCCTCCAGCTTGCTGAAATTGTTCTAAATTCTAAAATCCTACCTTCCCCAGTCCCTGAAATCCCTCACAGCTTGCTGATGCCTGTGGATGGAAGATGGACCATCTGCTTTCCATCACCTGAGCCATCACTTACAGTATCAGCAGCCCATGCCCACCCTGTTCACCAGGCCCAGCAGGAGACTGATGGAAAAGACCATTTGGTGTCCCTGCAAAAAGTGAGAGGTGATGGGGACTGAGGCTGTGGATACCGTGAGGGCAGGGATTGTGAGCTGCTGAGATCTGGGTCCCAGCTTTGCTGGGGCTGAGCAAGGCTGTGCAGGGCGCTGGAAGGTAAAAGCTTGTGCAGAGGGGGAATGCAAAGGTGCATGTTTGATCTGGAGGTGCTGGGTCAGTCTCTTGATGAGGAGACCCTCTGCAGAGGATCCAGGAGGATCATCCATGGAGAGCCCAGCCCAGCTGCAAAGTAAGGGAAGCCTAAACCATGTCCAGTGAGTTGTAAAGGGATGAGAGACAGTCCCAGAGGGAGAGCAAACAGCCTGGCCATCCCAACTCTGACATCTCTGCTAAAAGAGGGAGGTGGGAAGATGGTTTGTGTTCACCAGCAGGCACCACCAGCACCAAATGCCCCAGCACCTTTGACAGCAGCCACTGTAAGGGTGGATATGGGAACAGCTTCTCCTCCTGTTAGGGCGAACATCACAGGGTGCTGTGTGGTGGCTACAAAGGGATACCTTACTCCCCTCACCTCCCCCGCATTTCTTGCCTAACACCTTGTTCTTCCTCTCTTTTCATCCAGCCTGGGCTCCCAGCTGCTTGTCTCCTGAAGACGTGCTGAGAAAACATTGCATATTATACAATGAGAAACAGTAAACAGTGTTCTTGCTAGTTTTCCACTTGTTTTTATTCTGTGAGCATCAGCTAAAGCCACAGGGATAGGGTATTTAATGAGAGTATTGTCTTTTACCTGCCTTTAGTCTCTGCAGGGTCTTTTCAGGGGGATCCCATTCCAGTGTGGTTCAGAAATTACTTTACTGGGGAAGTGACAGGGGCACATCCCTACAGCGTTTTAACTTTGCTTAGCACAGCTTGTTCCTTGGAATTTTTATTCATCTGGGTGTGGGATGCCAGGCAGAGGACAGGGAAGTCCCAGACAGATTCCAGGCCTGTTCCTGGGCAGGAATTAGACCCTGGGATAGATCCTGATGGGGTCCATCAGATCCTGGTGGATTCTCTCTCGGAGACAATACTGGCACAGAACTCTATTCCTCTTTAATATCATGTCCCTGCAGAAAAACGCCTATGATTTGCACTCAGTACATTGCAGCATATTCCCCTGGAGGGTTCTCAGGGTCTTTATGCACTATGATTAACAATGATCAGAGTACCATCACAGTACTTTATTTATTCAGCACCAAGGGGCAGGCATGCTGCCTCACAGACAAAAATACCCCACATCCTTTCAGTGGTACTGGTGGAGGTACAATGGAAGATGGAAGTCTTGCTTTGAGACAAAACACATGGCCCAAAGTTTGAGCAAAGACATCAGCTGGTGCTGAGGCTGCAGCCAAAGGTCTCATCCTGCAACTGGATTGCGCAGGGCAGAGCAGAGTAACTCCTAAACACTTCTGTAGCAGCTTCTCTGCCCCCGCTTTCCATCAGCTTGGGTCAATTCCCAATTTTTCAGCAGCCTGGATGAAGGGATGGAATGTACCCCCAGCAAGTTTGCTGATGATAAGAAATTGGGGGGGCGTGGCTGATAGACCTGATGGCTGTGCTGCCATTCAGGCACATCTCCATAGGCTGGAGAGCTGAGCTGAGGGAAACCTAATGAGGTTCAGCAAGGGCAAGTGCAGAGTCCTGCATCTAAGGAGGAATAACCCCAAGCACCAGCACAGGCCGGGGGCTGAGCTACTAAAGAGCAGCTCTGTGGAGAAGCACCTGGGAGTCTTGGTGGGTGACAAGTTGACTATGAATTTACAGTGTGTCCTTGTGGCCAGGAAGACTAATGATATCCTGGCGTGCATCGGGAAGAGTGTGGCCAGCAGGCTGAGGAAAGAAATCTCCCTCTCTACTCCACCCAGGTGAGGCCACATCTGAAGTGCTGTGTCCTGGTCTGGGCTCCTCAGCACAAGGAAAACAAGGAGCTACTGGAGAAGGTCCAGTGAAAGCCACAAAGATGATTTGGGGTCTGGAGCATCTCTCTTCTGAGGAGAGACTGCAGGAGCTGGCCCTGTTTAGTCTGGAGAAGACTGAGATGGGATTTCATTAATGCATATAAATATATTAAAGCCAGTTCCGAGGGGATGGTGCCCGAGTTTTCAGTGGTACCCAGTGACAGGACAAGGAGCAGTGTCCATAAACTAAAACACAAGAAGCTCCACCTGAACTTGAGTAAGAACTTCTTTATTTTGAGGATGGCAGAACAACTGGGCGGGGAGGTCCTGGAGTCTCCTCTCTCAGACATTGAAATCCACCTGGATATGTTTCTTTGTTGCCTGCTCCAGGTGACCCTGTCTTGGCAGGGGGTTTGGACTGGGTGATCTCCAGAGGTCCATTCCAACCCTAATGATTCTGTGATTCTGTGAATTATGGCAAGGATAATCCCACCAGGGATATCTTTGGACTCTTTCCTGAAGCCTGCAGGCTGATGGGTCCAGGGCTGTATGTCCCAGCTTCTCTCCCAGGTGTGCAGCTAGTCATGCTCAGGCACATTCTGAATTTTGGATGGATGAGTTGTGGCCTAAAAAATATTTTAGGTTAATCCTACCACAGGCTTGTGCAAGGCATCATTTATGAACTCACATCCTGCAACATTCCTTCCCTTGCCATGTACAGAAACAAGCAGCTGTGCCTGGGAGGAGTGGTAGGCACACACATCCCCTGAGGACGGCAAGTGTCCTGATGTGGGACCAAGTCCTGCCAAAAAGCAAACTTTTGTGGCAAACCAGTTCTGAAACTTATACCCCCGTGTGACTCTTCTTTGGGAGAAGAAGAATCATCCTGCAAGAGCAACCACCAGGCTGCAGAGCAGGTGGTGCTCTGAGTTTTTAACTCCACCATGCCCACAGCAGAGGTGATATGGCTAGCTCCAGGTTGAACATGGCTGCAGAGCAGTGGCTGGAGTCCTCCAGGCTGTTTGGAAGCAAAGAGGTGGGAGGAGGGTGCCTGATAAGCTGAGAGGTACAGGATGGTAAGATATATGGTGTTGTGTTTTCAATTTGCACATTGACACAAGACAAACAGATGAGATTTCAGTACAGCAAGCTCAATTAATCAGGGCTTTGACAGCTGTGAGGCTGGACATTATTAATCCCTTTTTGCAGACAGGCCAAAGGGGCAATAATTATATTTTTTCCCAAAAATAATAAGGAAGGATGTTCCTTATGCTGCCCCTCTGCCCTTTCCCTGAAAGAACATTTCCTGATCACAGTACTTAATACTACACTAACTGCAAAAATACTTCAGCTCACCCATTGCCTGCAAAAGGGGAAACAAAATGTGTAAGGGTAATATCCTGAGAATATCCTTCTCGGGGCTCTACGGTTCATAGGAATGGGGGCACTTAAAGACAGGGCTCTGTAAGGTGAGAGCTGGCACATTTCCCTGTGCACTTGGAGCCACAAGTGTATGCTGCAGTATGGGACACTCCAGATCCATTCCCAGCTGGGAGGCTGCATGTTTGTGAAGCATGGCAAGGAGCTTTGGGATGGATCCAGCACCCTGCGTGAGCACAGGAGGATGGAAATGTTGGCTGTCTACAACACCTCTAGGACCTGGGGATGCTGGAGGTTGAACTTTCAGCCCAGTGCTAATGCGATGCTCCAGCCTGCTGGGGCAGGGTGGCTCCAACCATCAGAGCATGACCCACCTTTCCCCTTCATTCTTCCTTCTCCAGGGAAGGCAGACGCAGTCAAGGCAGCCGCAACCACCAGGAACGGGGAGGAGGAACTCCTCCAAGGGCAGGGAAAGAGGCATGTACTAACTTCCAGCCCAAACCCAGCTTTTTATGGCTGTGCTGCAAAAAGTCATCCTGCCTGACCCTGCCTTCACCACTGGAGAAGTCAGACAGGCAGAGCAGCCCATTGCTCTCGTGCACTGCACCTTGCAGACACCACCCCAATCCATCCGCCTCCAGACAATGTCATCTTCGAAGCGGGAGACATTTAAACAGTGAAATGCCAAAGGAGCAGCATGGTATTTAAAGGCAACGAAGCAATTATGAAAGTTCTCGGGAGAGCAAGCACACAAATGAGGGAGGATCGGAGAGAGGTTGTTTATCCCGCTCCTAAATGTGCAGCGGTGCCATGTGTTCACTGGGAAAGGGTTGTGCAAGCAGAAGGCTGAGTGGAGCATCTCCGGAGGGGACGGGTTTGTTTGACAGTTCTCCTTTACAGCATCTGAAAATCCTGACGTTGCCTGCGGCCACGGGGAAGGTGAGGAGCTGCAGTTCCTGCAATCTTGTGCCTGACTGAAGCCTCGTTACAGGCATTAGTGGCAGAGGGAGGGTGCACCAAGGGCTTGGTTTGCTTCTGTACACAGCCAGCAGGAGATGCAGCCGGGAAGGGAAACAGCCAGGTGTAGTTACTAATGGTAGTGCAGATTCTGGGATGGGCCTGATGTGTGCTGCTCCCTGCTTTCCCCAGTTCTCTTCCCAACATATTTCGCATCCTCACCCTTCTTTTCACAACCCACAGAAATCAGTAGCCTCGGGAGTTCTGGGGGTGGGAGTCTGTTCTGGCATAGAGATGGTGGCATCTACATGCTGATGCTGATGTGTGAGCTGCTGGGTGGTGCAGCAATGGAGGAGGAAATAGACATTGGATTAATGCTGTCAGCACAAGCCATGGTTCACCCGCAGCTCCTGACACCCCAAGAACTGCTCATTTGCTTTTCTGATGAGGCTGGTCAATCCCCCACAGGGGAATTGCCAGCATGAAAATGGGACTGCAGGTGTTGACAGCCTGCCTGTGGCTGTGCAGCTCCCCAGGGAAGGAGCCTCTTCCCCTCTCTTTGTTGGGCACACTAGAAAGCTTTCTCCCAACATCCAGCCCAAATCTTTGTTCAAATCTGTCAAGTGCCTTTGGTGCTAGGTAATGCTAAATAATGCTAATTTTATTCCAGCTGACTTGCTTGTGCTTAAAAACACTGTTGGAGAGATAGAAAAATCAACATCAGCTGGAAGTGCCATCTTTGAGAGAGAAATGCTAGAGAAGCAGTGGGAGGCAGGATTGAAAATCTGTGGGGGGTTAGAGGCTGAGAAGGAGACAATGAAGGTGTCTGGGGGCTCAAACCCTCGGCAGCACCCAGGCCTCAGCATCCCCTGCTGAAGCAGAAAATCTTCTTCCCAGCCCAGGTAAATTTCCCTGCAGCTGTGGTTGTGGTTTATCAGCCGACAAAATACAGCCTTAGGGCACCTCGAGAGGCCACATGGTGTGGACAGGTGCCCTGGTATAAGCTGCATCTCTTTGTTCTGGGATGTGGAGTACTTCCATGCATTCCCTGTGCACCTCCAGCTCCTTGCAAAAGGCAGAACATCAACCCCGGCCACTCTCTGGCTTTACAGCTGGTTAAATACACCACTACCTCCATCAAAATAAATATCCAAGGATATCTGTTGTTGCCTGCAGAGGGACACTTCTTCTATGTTGCTGTGGTGGTGAGAGCAGCCTTGGGGGGCTGACTGGCTAAAGCACACTGACTTTGCAGGGAGGGAAGCAGGGAGAGTCCCCAAGCAGCTGAGGGGACATGGTGGCAGCTTCTCCTGCTGCAGCAAGGTGGGGGAGAGTCCACGGGGTTGTCTGGGACAAGATGTGGAGAAAGGCTGAGCCTTGGCTCCCCTCCCCTCCTCTCCAAGGCTCTGCCTTCTGTCCCAAGCAGCAAGACAGGGTTTTCCTACCTCTCCCAGACACCTCTGGATGCTCACAGGGAATTTCCACATTGGCTTTAGGTCAGCCCAAGGCGTTATTTTATTTGACCCTAATTTTTTTTAAGAGCTACACTAAATGGAGGGAAAGGTAAAAGCATTTCCCCTCTGCCCTGCCCTCCCTGCTGGAAGGTTAACACATTGGCCATTTCCTGCCTTCGCAGATGGGATATGCCTGGAGTTTGTCAACTCAAATTCAAATTAACTCTCAATTCAGTGGCTTCGTGTGAGGCCCCGGGGGCAGGTGGGGTGAGCAGCAACTACAGATGTGGGCAGGCAGGGGACACGAAAGGGGCAGAGGGGAGCTGCCAGCTGGACCTGGGGACCTTGTCCTGTAAACCTTGGGGTTTTCAAGAAAAGAAGGGGTAAAGAAAGGAAANTAGAAGGAACTCTTCCAAAGGAGCTAGTTTGACCTCCCATGTGCTCTAAATCATTGAAATAGAAATGAGCAAATACAGGTGAAAAAAAATCCCCTTAATATTTGCTTGCCTAGGGGAATAAATTTGCTGGGTTTGGGCTATGCCCTCCCCCATGTTTGCTTTCTGCAAATATCCAGTCACTGAGTTTTACCTGAATAGACATTTGGGGGAAACCAGTCACAATCTTGTGCACACAAATTAGTGCAGAGATGAATTGGCTATTTCCAAATGCCAGGCATGGAGCAGGACCCATCAAAACGCCCTGAACAGCCATCCTGTCAGCCCAGACAGCCAGGAACCAGCCTTTTAGTGACTGTTTTTAGAAAAATTACGGATTTTAACAGCATGTTAAATAGCTGTGGCTTGTTATCCACATCTGAGGAGTCTGCAACCCACTTCCAGACATGTCCTAGGCAGAAAAACAGGATAGAATTTCTTTGTGTGGTGTTTTGACTTTGTTTCTCTACAGAGGAGTGTGAAAAGTGGCTAATGTAGAGATTTGTGCTTGTGTAAAGTTGTGTTTGGAGAGGGACTTGTACAGCTCTGGGTGTTTGCACAGCTCATACATGTGGCTGTGGCCTGGCATGTGGTTTTATAAGATCAGCAGGGTCCTTTGTAGCCCTCCAGGCTGCTCTAAAGGGAAATCTCTTCCTGGTTGTGGCCAGATGTAGAGGCCAGGTGATGTCGTCTTCTGCTCTGCCCTCCTGCTCTGCTCCTGAAGCGTCCTTGCTGATCCTGTTTGCACACCCTACATACCCCAGCTCTCCAAAACTCCTGTCCAGGTGGTCTGGTCATTCTCCCGTCTCCTCCAAGCCCAGTGGCTTGCTGAGGGTGTCTCATTGTGGATGTCTCACTGTGGTGTTGGGCAAAACCAGGAGTTGTTGCTCAGCCTCATATGGCTGTCGCTGTCCTGCTGGGATATGGCACATCCTCCTGGTGATCCCGAATGTCTGTGGGGGCAGAGGTATCTCCCTCCCAGCCGTACTTCTCCCAGTTCCCCATAGATGGGAGCAGAGGTCTCCTTTTCCTGCAGTCCCAGTTTGGCAGGACAGAGCAGACCCTCTCCAAGCAGAGGATTTCTGTCTGGAGGAGGGGACACAGCAACTTTTTCACTCACTGGTTTTGAGAGGTATAAAGAAAACAAAAATATCTGTTCTGGTTGGCTAGCCCTGCTGTGGTGAGGGATGCTGTGTGTGGGGGGGGCTGTGCTGTGTGGTCCTGCCTTGAGGAGATGGGGAGAGGATACTGAGAAATTTGTGATCTGTCCCCAGAGCAAAGGGAGCCCACAGGGAACAGGGACATGTTCTGGGCATGGGTCAATGAGCATGGCGTGTCCAGTGGGTCCAAGGTGCCGCTGTAGGGTGGGTTGAGTGCTCACTTCTCATGGAGGTCCAAAAATCCTAGGCCCTTCCTTACCCCTGTCAATGCCAGCAGTAGTGGTGTGGGGTCAAGGATGACCTATTCCCATGCTCCCCATCCCCATCAAAGCCACAAGGTGATTTATTTCTTCCACTCACCACCCCCTCATATTTTCTGCAATTTTTCTATGTAAATCATGACACTGATTAATAACACTTAGAGCTTTCCAGTTCCAAAGCACATTGCAAGTATTTCCTAATTAATCCGCGCAACACTCTCATCAGGGAAGGCGATGTGCCACCGTCCTGACTTCCCAGGCTCGCAGCCTTCTGGCGGACAGAGATGGAAGTGTTCATCTGCACATCGTTAGCCCCACGCTGCTGACGCTTAATGAGTTTCCTTGCAGCAGAAGGGAGTGTTGCACGATGCAGCTCGGAGCAGATGGGGCTTGCTTGCATGCCATGCCGAGAGGATGGAGATCTGTGCAGTTTCCCAGCTTGCTATCTCTTTGTGGGGCTTGTGACCTGGGGCAGGTGGATGGTGACTGTGGGGTGCTCTCCCACTCTCTAAGCAGGGGCTCTGCCAGCTGTGAATTCAGGGGACTTTAAGAACCAACTCTGACTCCAACTCTACTTCTGCTGGCAAGAAGTAGAAACCACTCAGGCAGAAAGAGCCAGTCAGGAGAGGGTTAACAGCCTTCTCATGGAGACACCTGAATTGTCACTTCCTGCTAGATACTGCAGTGGCCCATGCCATGGGTGCTGGTGTATCTCATGGAAGATGGAGCCTGGGAAGGGGTTAAAATGAAGAGTTTCCTAGCTGCAAGCCAGGAGCAAGAAACAGATCATTTTTACCCAAAGCAATTTCCCTGGCAGATCATTTTCCCACCTCCCCTCTGCTATTANTGCTATTACGGCAGGTAATTGTGTCTGAATGACAAGCTCATCGCTTCTCTCTCCGTCCTGCTTTTCCTCCTGCTCTATCTTGCAGCCAAGTCATGAAACTGGTTGCTGTAGGTGTCAGGCCCCAAGATGCAGCCCTCAGCCTCCTTGCAAGCAGCAGCAGCCCAAGGCAGGCAGGATGGTCCTTTGGGACACTGGCTGGCGTGCCCTTGCTGCCTTGTCATACCTCCTGCAGCAAGCCCACGAGCTTTACACCTGCCTCAGCCTCAGCCCTGACCAAGGGCGATTTAGCCCCAGTTTTTCATAGAATCACGGGATAGAAGGACCTTAAACATCACCAAGTTCCCCCACCCCTGCCGTAGGCATGGACACCTTCCACCAGACATTTTTCAGGAGGAGCAGGGCTGTGTGGTGGCTGTGCTCAGTGGTAGCTAGGAGGGATGGAGACCCCCGCTGCCCTGCTGCCAGCTCTCCTGCTGTGCTGCGTGGCTCCGTGTGTTGAGCCCCTTGCTGTGCACCTTCACCTCGGCAGCCCTGGCTCTGCAATCCCTCCAGTGCTTCCCGGAGAGGTGGGACGACCCACTTCCGCCGCTGCTCCCGGAGCTCATTAAAGAGGCTCAGGCGGTGCCCTCTTGACACTTGTAACGCAGGAGCACATGTCTTCAAAAAGCCAGGCCCTGGCGATATCCCCTGGGCCTGCCGCTGCCTTTCCTTCCCCTGCTCTCACAGCCCTCCCCAGGAGGGCTGTAAATTTGGCAGGAGCTGCATTATTTCCAGACCAACCCTGTCTCACGTTTCCCCTGCCACTAGCTTAAGTGTCACCCCTTCCTGCCGGCCCCACAGCCTCCCCCCTGCCTCACCTGCCCCTATTGCTGCCTGCTGCCCACCCTGCTGGTTTTCTGGACAAACCCAGGACCCTCAGCTGGCATGGGCACGCCTGGAAATGGATTTGTGGCTAGCCCTGCATGCCCACTGCACCCGTGCAGAGTCAGATGTGAATGGGGAGGTGTGTGTGTATGGATATGTCCCTGCACGCAGCCTGGGTGTCTGCAGGTTCTTACAGCGCAGGGACTGTGGCACATGGTCATGCATGGGGTTGGGATCCTCTGAGGCCTCTGTGCCAGGGTGTCTTGTCCCTCTCACTGCCATCATGGAGACTTGAGGGCTGCTCTGTTTTGAGGTCCTGTTGGAAGGCTTGTAGCATCTCTTGTTTCCTCTCAAAAATGGCCAGAAAAATTATTGCAGGTCACTGCTTGGGGTGTGACTTGAAATCACAGTGACCCTTTCCAGAGGGGCTGGCAGCATC
>VXBC01004256.1:422278-441209 GCA_013399945.1 Ploceus nigricollis
ATCAGCTTCAGGGAGCCTTTTGTTCTGGGACACCTGGTGTAAGCAGGGCCCTTTTCATCTTGCCCCCTTTTTGGAAGCTTTCTGGCAGAAAGCAGAAGAGTGGCTTCCTCCTTGCACCCACCAGGTCCTCAGTGTCTCAGAAATGCTAGCCTTGTTTGGAGGATCTCAAAGGCTTGTTATTCATGAACCCCACCAGAGAGTTTCCTGGCAATTAATTTTTAATGAATTGAAAAATTCTCTGCCTAACCCTGCTTTCTTCAGAACCAGCCTCCAAAGCCGTTGCTCACCCTCTTGATGTTTCTAATCATTATCTCCTACATTCCTTTAGCTGTTTTAGAAACCAAAGCTGGGGAAGAAATTGGAAAGTGTTATTATTTCATTTGGGTTAAACTGTATCGCTTCAAGTTTCGCTCCCCCTGGGCACGATCATCAGCATATCTGATCAGCAAACATCTGCCTGAGCCACCCGCTCACGCCTCCCGGGAAATTTGGGGAATAAAAAAAACTGAGACGAAGCCACTGACGTCACCTCCCGGCTTTTGCTCTTTCCCCCTGAGTTTTATTTCTAAGGGATATTTGCATAGAAAGAGGATCTTTGTTTCTGAAGGTTTTGCTAGCTCCCGCTGCCGACTCTCCCCATCTGGAGGCTTAATCCTTTCCCTGTGGTGGCTGCGGAAATCGGAGCTGCTCGCCGGATGGTCCCTGCCTGCTCCAACCCCCTCCCACCACCCAAAGGTCCGTCAGCCTCACGGGTGAATCGTATCACCCCCAAAATATGGCAGCAAAGAGGCTTGGGGCAGCAGTTTGGGATGTCTGCGGTGGCGGTGGTCTTGGCACGCCGCCTTACCTACCCCGCGCCTCAGTTTCCCTGTGCAGAACTGCTCCAGTACGTGTGGGCTCCAGAGAGCGTTAATGCGGATTAATTGCCACCCGTGAAGTTCTGGCAGCACGTGAAGAGTGACACTGGCACATAGACAACCGGAGTAATTTGTGCAGTGCTCAAAGGGAATGAAGTGCTAAATTAGTCGTACGACAGGCATGGCCACCACAGCACATCGGGCGTCGCTGGCGCTGGGACCAGCTCGGCTGAAGCGTGAAAAGCCCCCTGGACACCCATCCACCTTTCCCACTGCTTCTGCTGCCTGCCCCCGCAACACACCCGCTGACTTAATTGGCTAAAACGAGATTTTTACAACTCAGCTGCTTAAAACATGTCTGGGTTTTCTTGTGGGCATTTCCCCCTTCTCCCAAAATAATGGGTGAATTTCCTTTTTTTTTTTCCCCTTTTTCCTCGAGATGAGAAAGAAGGAGATGGGGCACAGACTTTCAAAACAAACCCTGAAAAACCAAACTTCTTCCGTAAAAATATCTATTTCTTTCATTAAAAAAAAGAATTAGGCTTTTTTACATTTAGCTCCCCTCTGATGGAAATTTTTAAACAAAACAAAATTTTCCCAGGGAAATAATCTCTTTTTTTTTTCATCACTTGTCAAAAAGGCATATTTTATCCCTTCTGCTCCTAAAAATAATATTGAGATGAAAAACATCCTGAGGAGTTACAAGAGCTCTCAACCTCTGTGGTCAGTACTATGTGGAGGGAGAAAAGCAATAAGAGCACCTTCCCCTAAGGAAGAGAATGCTGCAAGGCAGATAAATGCTAGGATAAATCCTCAGGAATGGGCTTTTCTCTCACTCTCTTTTTTTTTTTTTTTAAATTTTTTTTTAATATAGAGCCTGCAATGTCACCTCCTTTAAATCAGCACAGGTAGCAGATGCTTAGCTGGGGTTTATATTTTGTGGTGTATTTTGTCAGCTGTGCAAGGGCTCGAAACAAAACCTGCCCTGCCATTCAAAATGTATTCTCAGGGCAGCTCCTTGGGCTCCACCATCCAAAGCCATCCCACCACCACTGAAACTCATGCTCTGGAAATCAAGAAGAATGCTTTGGCTCCTGGCATTTGCAGCATTACCTGGAAAGGAAAAACACCTCTGGTCTTGATCTGTGGGCAAGCCTCCAGAACAGGAGGCTTCGAAGAGCAGTGCAATTCCTTTACAGAGCTTTATAACTGATCTGAAGTCACAGGGAAGCAATTAATATGGCGCCCCATGGAACTGCTTCAAAGCGTGGCTGGATTTTTGACCCCATAGCAGCTAAAAACCTAGGAAAGGGAGCCAATGGAAATTGTGTTTTGAATGAATGAAGCTCCTCCTGCAGCATTTGCAAGTGCAGCTGGTTTTCAGATAGAATTTTTTTTTGTTCTTTCTGTTGAAAATGCCAAACTGTTGAAAGCAAAACAGCTTGTGAAAATGCGTGGATTGTAAGGAAACTTCATTCTCACAGAGAGAAAAAGGGAGGAAGTGGTCAAAACATCAAAATGCTTGTGCATAATACACTGTAATGTATATAAAATAACTTAATAGTAATGAGTAATTAAAATCAGGACAAAACATTTTGATTTTATCCAACTGTGCTGAGTTGAGTGACTCAAAATCATTAAATTCCAGTTCACAGGGAAAGCTCTGCCTTTGTTTTGTTCCATTTTGGAATGAAGATTGTTTTGAAACACTGGTCTCTCCTGAGGAGCACTCTCTGAATTTCCTCCCAGCAATAGCTGCTGAGGGAGATGGGCGGGTCTGCTGGAGGACGGGAACAGGGGTTTCTACCAGGGAGCTGGGCAGGAGCTGGAGTGAATTCCTGTGGGTAAGCCAGGCTTGGGACTGACCTGCAGCACTGCAGGAATCCATCCTGGGGAAAGAGTGAGGAGCCAAGGCGGACTGGACTCTGGGGATGACTTTAGTGGTGTGCATTGAACGTCCAGCTTCCTTGGACCTGTGTGCACCAGCTGGGCCAGTGACGTCTCCGTGAGCTCTGTTTGCCAGTGGGAAACCTGTTGGTTGAGATCATATGTGCAGTTTTGGGGGGGTAACACACGCCAGGGTGTTCTAGCCGGGCAAAACCAGTCCGAGCATCGCTTCCCTGAGGGGGTGCTCTGCTACCCACTGTGCACAGCCTGCCCGTGCCCCATTGGCTTGTCTCAAACCCCACGTGACATCCTTGTTCTTCAGGAGCTATTTTATGAAAGCAAAGAAACCTATGGTGCTGATGACACAAGTGATAATGAGGAATTAAAACCATTTCCAGCCTCCTTTCTCATGCTCTGCTGGCAAGTCAGGAGTAAACTTGAGATAGAGAGCAACTATCTTTGTCAGAGCACAGCCAAAGGAAGATAGGCCTGGTTTTATGATTAATTGCAGATTAATTAATTTTATATTAAAAGAAGTACTACTTTCTGTTTCCTCATTGTGGGCCTTTATCTGTTTGTTGCTTGAGAAAGGCAATAAATACCATTAGGCAAATGGGTTTCAAAGTGTCATGTGAAATGGAAACCTAGGTCTTCAAATGTGACTTTCATTTGGGTTGTGTGAGGGCTTTTTAAATTTGATGGGGTTTTGTTCTTGTTTAGTTTTTCCTTTTGCCTCAGCCCCATTAAACATGTAGATCAAAAAGAGGGATGCAGGCACAGAAACCTGGATGCTCAAGCAGTGCTACAAAATGGGGTGTACGATGCTGCAGCTGTGGCTTCACACCACACTCACTGGGGCAATTTTGTTGTCACACACTGGATGACATGGTGAGGGGAGGTGAGGAGGGGCTGTTATTTTTCCCATGTGTTTTAAGAGCAATTTTGAGATTCTTGCATTCTAAAAGGACCCTTATGCTATGGAAAACAGGGTAGTCTCCTTTCAACCAGGCAGCTGGGAAAGCCTGGAAACTTTAAAAAGCACAATCATATTTGCAGCAGCTAAACAATCATTTAAGGGGTGAAAGTTCCTTCTTTCAGAAGAAGGAGGTGTTTTGGCTGTGCTGTGATTTAATTGCAACCTGCAACTATGGTACTTGGCTGAGGCTCACTCATTAACTGCTCTTTCCCCGATGGGATGGGGAGTAATTCAGAATTCAGAGGAATTCAGAGGAATTCAGGGAGATTCAGAAAAAGGTAAAACCCACATGCTGAGGTAAGAAAAGGTTAATAATGGAAATAAAGTAATACATAAAAATAACAACAATAATAACTATGAAAGGGAGAGGGGTAGAGAGGAGTAAACCTAAGACAGAAAATTGATGCACAGCACAATTGCTCACACCCACTGGCCAATACCCAGCTTGTTCCCCATCAGCAACTGGTGTCTTCCAGCCAATTCCCCCCAGTTTATGCAATGGGCATGATGTTCTGTGGCGTGGAATATCCCTTTGGCCAGTTTGGGTCAGCTCTCCTGGCCACGGTCCCTCTCGTGCACCTGCTTATTGTGCATCTGCTCACTGGCTCTGAAAAGCCTTTAATTTAGGGTAAGCCTTACTGAGAAACATCAAACCATCAGTGTGTTATCAACATTATTCTCATACTAAATCTGAATCACAGCACTATACCAGGTACTTAGAAGGAAATTAGTTCTATCCCAGCAAACACAGGATAGGCTGGTGCTCCCTCTGCCAAGCCTCTTATGACTAAATGGCATCTCAAAGCCTTCCTCCATCAGCATTTTCACTTACAAGGCCAGTTTGGATGAGTTTTCCTTTTGTGGTTAGAGTATGGGGTAGGCATGTCCAAATTCCAAAGTCTCCAGCCCAGCTGGTGATTATGGACTTTCCTTATTGCTAGTGAGATAACACTGTTTTTTCCCAGGGCAGGGTTTCTCTCCTGCTCCATCTCCAAAAATGCATGACCAGGAGGAGCCATACCCTCCACAGGTCTTGCATGGCAGGACTGACAGGGAGAAGGTGGGGACCTGAAATGAGCTGGTGACACCCCCAGATGATGACAGGACTGCTCCCACCTCTGTCCTCTCCCTTGCTCCCACCCTCCCAAGCCCCAGTCACACCTTCTGCTTCTCCTTCTGTGGTCAGCAGTGCCCACCCGTGGTGCCCCTTTGCTTTGTTCTCCTGTTACTTTTTATTGCTCTTCACATCCTAGTTTATTTGGGTCTGAATGTGATAAACTCCACATTTGGGCTTTTTTAAAAAGCCAAATATTTGTGGAAAGTAATACTTAGCCAGACTCATATTCCATCCTTAGCACAAATCTAATCCAGATACAAGCCAAACAGCAGGATGACAACTGCTCTTAATACTCACTGTGTTTTCAGCATAACAGTTTTCATTAAAGGGAGAAGATACCAGCTTTTTAATTGTTTCAGAATTATTCCCCATAATAATTCAGGGCCAGGCCCATCCTGGGCTCCCTAGCTGCCTTGCCCCTTGCAGGGGTAACTCTGACCCTTAAACCCCCGTATTTCCCCCTTGCTGCTCCAGCCTGGTCTTTCTTAACCCACTTTGGTGAAGAAGCTGAACTGTCAGTCTTCGTGGGAGTGTGAAGAGATGATCAGTGATTGAGGTGACCACATTTGCAAAGAGGATTTGATTTAGTCTATTAATTGGATTTAGTCCATTAATTAATTTTGATTTGGTCTATTAATTTTCAGGCTTGGTTCTGATAATCTCTTTGTTATCCCCCTTGTTCTCTCTAAAGGTTTCCTTTTATATCTGTCTACCAAGCCCCAGAGATCCTCCTGGGCTAAGTGGTGAAAATGCAATTTATGATTCTGAATGCTTCCTTGTGGAGCTCATAAACCCGTGCTAATCTGTGGATATGATTAACAAAGCAGCCCTGCTTTACCAAGGGAGCTAGCAGGGCATTGATGGGGAGTTCTTGTCTTCATGTCTGAGCCATTCCCAAATCTCCCCAGCCCAACTCAAACCTCTGAGGGAGAGCAGGGTTGGAGCAGGTGGTTAATCCAGCATCCCTGACAGAAGGGGGTGATACAAGGTCTTCTGTTCCACAGCAAAGGTGAAGGAAGGGGTTACAGAGGTGCTGCAATGCCAAGGAGCTTCCCTGGCTTCCAACTACCCTCCTCAACAACCCTTTCTATCTCCAAGGAGACTCACCATATGAATAAGCCTTGTTTTCAGCTGAAAGACTACCTGGAAGCTTTCTCAGCTCCTATCCCTTCTGACTACATTGTGTTCTTATTCTGACCCGTAGCTGAGCTCTTCTCCAAAGTCAGGACCACTCACTACGAAAACCTGTTGTTTGTTCACCTTTTTGGTAACACACACAGCGCTGACCCCTCACCTCAGAGGAATGCTGTAGCACAGCAAAACACTCATGAAGGATGATGAATAGTGTGGAACAGTGCCCCTTCTGACAAGTGCATGAGTGACTTTGCTCATGTAGGTCCAGGGCAGAGGTAGCCCTGTGTGGTAAAAGGCACGGGAAAGGCATAAGAGGCAGTGTGAGAAGCAGAGGACAGAACAGGTTGCTAGCAGTTGTTGAAGACAAGACAAAGGAACATATGATAGACCTGTGGAACTGGTTGCTGCATAATGGTGTCAAACCTAGAAGTTTGCAGGAGTTTAAGGAGATACTAAAGAAAGGGTTCTTTCCCAGGGACGCTGGGGAAATGAGTGTCCGGTCCTACCTGACATGGTCCCCCTCCCCTTTCAAGGCTGTGTCCCCTCTACTGAAGCAGCCAGATGGAATCACAGTGGTGTTGAAACCTTGCAGCACTGGGGCTGAGCCAACATCCACCAAGCACAGATTCTCTTTGCACACACTGCTGAATGTGAGAACCATACTTAGGGAGCCCAGGTGGGAGTGTCTACTCATCCTGGTCTCCAGCACTGTGATCCCTCCCATGTCTGATCCCTGCAGGCTGTGTGAACAGGATCCAGGATACACAAGACCCTACAGGAACTCATGGAAGGTCTGAAGGGTCCCAGAGTGTGTTGTGCATGGACAGACCCTGCTATGTGCTCCTGCACAGGTGTGGGCTCAAGGCTGCGACAGGATCTGTTCCCACCGGAGTTTGTTTGGATCTGCTCTGGAGTGCCTGTCACTGGGCTGCAGACTGGCACTCAGCTGTGTTTGTGATCTGCCTTTTGTGTAGGTAAGAGGGAAGGAAAGGCAATCTCAACTGCCCTTTTTCTGCATGGCTTTCCTAGTCTGAGGCTTCACCAGCTTCAGTCTATTCAGTGGATCACAGCCTCTCCTGAGTTTACATGCTCGCACACTTTCTCCCTGAAAACTCTTTCCTCTCACTCCTGTGTCTTCTAGGCAGCACCTTGCAACGCCTCCTGCCTTCCTATCCTACATCTTCCTTTTTTGTCAGCCTCTTGAGTGATCCAATTCAGCCACTGCCAAACCCTAAAACATTGGTGTGCTCTGTGATTTACAAAGCACATTGCCTCCAGTGAATCCCTTGCTTGATGTTTTCAGAGCTCTTTCGGGTAGCAAAGCAGCTATACATCACAGAGAAGTAGTGTTTTTTCTCCTTTTTATGTTTCAGGGGATTGAGGGATTTCTGAGTGTTCCTTGAAGCAGCTACAAGAGCTCAGAGCTGAGAAGATGAGCTGGACTCAGTCACCTGAACATGAGGTCTCTGAGTATTCACAGAAGTTAAATCCTGGCTCCAAGGGCCTTTCTCATATTTCTTGGGACTGTCATCAGTAAGCTAGCATGGAAAGACAATACGGTTTAATGTCCTGAGCAGGACCAAAACAGGCTGTCCTCTATGTGTGCCCAGAAATCCACGAGGGAGCCTGCAGACATCTCTTTGGGAGTCTCTGAGGACAGATGAGCTGTTTCTCAGCTTGTGAGGATCCACCTGCAGTTGTGTAGCATCTTCTCTCCCTCGTTGTGACATGTGTGACCTGGAGCTGGGTGTACGTGTGCAGATACCCATCCCGCAGCAGCTCCTTGGCTGGGACCTGGCACACTCATTTCCCGAGAGGAGAACTAGCAGCCAGAGAGGCTGCAGCCTGGAGGGCAGCTCAGCATCAGCGTTTGGCTACCCTTATCCCTTGTCTCCCTGAGCTCAGAGGAGGACAAGGACAGTGCTTTTCTGATTTCTTGGGGTTTGGATGGGAAAAGTTAAGAGCATAGCTCCCTACTGTACAGGAAATCTGTGTAGTGGGCTATGGAGGAGGAGGGGGCTTTTATCCAGGTGTGTCCATCTCTTTTCCTTGCAATGGAAGGGAAGGACAGAGGTTTTTCCTCTGCACCACAGCTCTGCTCTCCCTCCAAGCCTCACTGTGGAGCTGGCTGTGGGGGAAACACCCGTGCAGGGATGATAGCCAGGGTGGCTGTTGCAAGGGGATGGTGGGACCACGCAGACCCTTCCAGTGGCTGAAATCTCAGTGTACAACCCAAGCTTTGAGAAGAAGAACTCTACAGGCTCCTCATAATTTAGCTGTCCAGACTTTGCATAGGAGGAAGCTTAATGCACCTCTCTGGGGTGGTAAGCTGAAATTTTGGCAGCTGGGGCTCCCAGGGTGGTGTTGTGTTCACAGTCAGAGTGGGAGGCCTCAGTGCTGAGCTCTATCTCTCCTGCATGGATGCCCTTGGAGGAGCCTTCCTGCCCCTGGGGTTCCCCTGCTGCTTGGCCCAAGCGTGTCTGACCCACTGTGCTGCCCTGAGCTGTGAATACGTGCTGGAGACACCGTGTGGAGAAGCAAAGGTGCTGGAAGGACGTGCTCATCATACTAATTTCCACAGGCTTGCTCAGCTCGGTGCAAGTGTAGGGGCCACAGAATATCGTACTTGCAAGTCTAAACAATCTGGGTGGCTGGAAAAGTCCAGAAGCCAGAGGCTGGAAGCATCCTGGGATTAGTGCTGCAGGAGTGTGGGGGAGTATGCCACACTGAAAGGGGCTGGTGACAATTAGTTCCAAACACAGCAAACTGTAATCACCGAATTATTCAAGAATAATTATGCCTTGATAACAACATTACACTTTCTATTTCCCTTATTGCTGTTCTTGTTAAATATAATTACCATGCAAATTGCACAGCATAAGCAAGCCCAGGTGATTAAAAGGGCTATGGAGGCCTTGGGAGCAGAAACTGAGGTGACTATAAGTACATATCTCTCTGCTTGCTGAGTTGTTTGTCCAGATTTTCACTTGGGAGATCACAGAATCATGGAATTGTTTAGACTGGAAAACACCTCTAGGATTATCAATCCCATATTCCCAAGTGCCCCATCCAGAAGTCCTTCAAATACTTCCAGGTATGGTGACACTACCACTGCCCTGGACAGCCTGTTCTAGTGCTTGATAATCCTTTCAGTGAAGGAATTTTTACTAAAATCTAATCTAAAGCTCCCCTGGTGGAACTTAAGGCTGTTTCCTCCTGTCTTAGCTCTTGTTATATGGCAGAGGGGACTGATCCCCACCTGCCTACACCCTCTGGTTAGAGAGTTGTTGAGAGTGATAAGGTCCTCCCTGAACCTGCTTCTTCTCCAGGCTGAGCTCCTCCAGCNCACCTCTAGGATTATCAATCCCATATTCCCAAGTGCCCCATCCAGAAGTCCTTCAAATACTTCCAGGTATGGTGACACTACCACTGCCCTGGACAGCCTGTTCTAGTGCTTGATAATCCTTTCAGTGAAGGAATTTTTACTAAAATCTAATCTAAAGCTCCCCTGGTGGAACTTAAGGCTGTTTCCTCCTGTCTTAGCTCTTGTTATATGGCAGAGGGGACTGATCCCCACCTGCCTACACCCTCTGGTTAGAGAGTTGTTGAGAGTGATAAGGTCCTCCCTGAACCTGCTTCTTCTCCAGGCTGAGCTCCTCCAGCTGCCTCAGCTGCTCCTCATCAGACATACTCCAGACCCTTCCCCAGGTCCATTTCCTTCTCTGGACACACTCTAGCCCCCTCAGTGTCCTTGCTGTGAGAACACAAAGCTGAACACAAGATTCCAGGTGTGGCCTCACCAGTGCCCCCAGCACAAGGGGGATGGGCACTGCCCTGCTCCTGCTGGCCAAACTATTGCTGACACAAGCCCGGTGCCATTGGCCTTCTTGGCCACCTGGGCACACTCCAGCTCGTGTCCAGCCACTGAAAACCAGCACCTGCAGGTCCTTTCCCACTCAGCAGCTTTCCAGCCACGCTGTCCAGCCTGGAGCTGCAGGCGGTTGCTGTGACCCAAGGGCAGGACCCAGCACTTGGCCTTGTTGAACCTCACACAATTGGCCCAGGCCCATGGATCCAGCCTGTGCAGATCCCTCTGCAGAGCCTTCCTGCCCTTCAGCAGATCAGCACTCACACCCAGCTTGGCACTGTCCTCAAACTGACTGAGGGTGCTCTCAGTTCCCTCATCCAGATCTTCAGTAGTGACATCGAACAGGGCTGGCCCCAGAACTGAGCCCTGGGGAACGCCACTGCGACCAGCCAAGATGGGTTAAGTCCATTCACCAGGACTCTCTGGGGCAGGCTAGTTTTTACCTACCAAAGAGTGCACCGGTCTAAGCCATGGGCTGCCAGTTTCTCCAGGAGAATCCTGTTGGAGACAGTGTCCTCACATAATTATAGAGTGAGTTCAGCTCAGACAGGTGAGGCAGGACCGAAGGATGTGGCTCCAAGCTGACCAGACATCTGCCAGCAGGCCCAGGATGGGCTCTGCTGTAAAGACCTCCAGGTGCAGTGTGTGCAAACCGGGCTGTGACTTCTCACTGCTGACCTTCAGGAGCTGCCCTGCACAAAAGAGCCCCAGAGAGAGATGTTTTCCCTCTAATACCTCCCAGTATTCCTGACCAGTTCAGTACTCATCCCACACTCTTCTTCGTGGTGAATGGGCACCTGTTAATCTTTCCATGCTCCTGTGTCTTTGTGGTACATCAGCATTGCTCTTCCAGCTTTCACTGTGCAGCTGCATTCATGGGTAGGAACTAGAAGATGCTTTTTTTGCTCCTTCCTTCCCATCTCATCAGAGCATAGGCATCTGAAGGACATGAACAGGAAGGCAGAGGAGGATCTGTTAAGCATAATGAAGTCGAGGAGTGTGACAGAAACTGCTGAATGGAGTTCCCTGGGGAGGGCTGGGAGCATTAACACCTGAGTCAGTGAAAAAGCTGCTGAACAAACCCACAGCATGGAAGGACAGTCTCATGGATGTCCTGTGGAACAAGGACAGCTCCTTGCAGCAAGGGCTGGGAGCTGGGATGCTCAGCCCTGGTGACCTGTGTGGGATTAGCTCTCCATGCAGTCTCCTGCCACTGCCTCTTCTGCCCTGTTCGGATGGACGTGTTTCCCGTACACCTCTCATTTCTGACTGATCCCAAGGCCTCCACCCCTCATACCTCACCTGTGTCTCATGACTGCAAAACAGCCTCTCCAGTCTGGCCATCATGTCTCTGCTGGGCTGGGACCTGGCAGACACTTGCTGCCACAAGTCCTCTTGATTCCACTGCAAACAGGGTCTGAAAAACAGACCCCATGCTCAGCAGCCATCCCAGGGCTGCAGCTGGGACAAGGATAGAGTGGGAGGCAAACCTTGCTTTTCCCCTTCTCCTCTGGACCACCCCTTTTCTCTGCCTTTACCAAGCTGAGAAGGACTGCAGGTCAAAGGCACTTACCTGATGTGCTTCCTGGTGCAGCCACGAGATCACACTAATTATAGGGCTCTCAGCTCCTCAGATGAAGTTCTCCTTCTGTACATACATACATACATACATACATGTGTGCACAGAGTTTATTATTATTACTGTGCCAGACAATCCTTCTTCATTAGGGCTTGGAATTTGCTTTCGATGCTCTCAGTCAGATCTTTAACATTATTTAAACACAATGGGTTTGAGGGAGCTTTTGTTATTTTTAATGCAGACCAGATTTTGCTGGGATCAGAGAATTAAATTGTTCTTCATCTAGACCTACGAGCTGCCTTCCAGTCTGCAGGAACCAGGAGGGTCCTCAGTGATGAATTCAGCCTGCAGAGCTTTCAAAATCACAGCCAAGTGTCCAAGGAAGGGGAAAAGAGGACGAATGCCTCTTCCCACCTCTGCCACAGCTCCACGGTCAGCATGGACCGTGGTACACACCAAAGGCTCTCTTGAATGTGGGGTGAGCACCAAGCAGGCGCCTGCAGCTCCCTCGCTTTCCCCGTGCGTCACAACGCTCAAGGACGTCAGGAGCACATCTGGTGTGCCCAGCGTGTGACAGGGAGGGAGTCCCTGTGCTCAGCACAGCTGGGGCTGTGTGTCTGCTCACAGGCAGAATTCCTGCCCCTGCTGCATGCTGCCTCCCCAGCTGGAGCGCCGCGCTGGGACCGCTGTCTCCCCAGGACCCCACATGTCAGAAGCAACACACCTCATCTCTCATCATCCATCTGGGTCTGGTGTGTGGGTCCTGGAGAAGGGAGAGGCCTTTTCCTGGGAATGTGGGAGATCCAGGCAAAGGAGGACGGGAGTTGTCTGAGATTCACATGTTGCAGGGGTGGGGCTGTGTGCAAGCAGTCCTGGCTGTGCAATTGTGGGAAAAACAGACACAGACTGCTTCTGTGAGTGGTCCCAGTGCACCTCACCCTCCACTTCATGTGTTTAGTGGCAAAAAAATAATTCAGGGGAGATGATGCTGTAGATGATGTTCCTTTTAAATGTTGTCTTCCTGAGGATTGAAAGGAAGGAGCCATATTGAACCATATGGCAGTGGTATCCAAACGTGTCCAGAGCCCCGTGGGCAGCAGGGGAGGGAGGGGATTCTGCCCCTCTGCTCTGCCCTGCTGAGACCGACCTGGAGCACTGCATCCAGCTCTGGGCTCCCAGCACGGGAAGGACAGGGACCTGCTGGAGTGAGCCCAGAGGAGACCACCCCGATGATCAGAGGAATGGAGCATCTCTGGTATGAGGAAAGGCTGAGAGAATGGGGGTTGTACAGTTCGGAGAAGGGAAGGCTCTGGGGGGAGCTTATAGCACCTACCAGTACCGAAGGGGGCTACAAGAGAGCTTGAGAAGGACTCTTCAACAGGAACTGTTGAACAGTTCAACAGGACAAGGGGAAATAGCTTCAAACAGAAAGAGAGTGGGTTTAGATTAGATATTGGGAAAAAATTATTTACTATAAGGCTGTTGAGGCACTGGCAGATGTTGCCCAGAGAAGTTGTGGATGTCCCATCCCTGGAAATGTTCAAGGTCAGGCTGAATGGGGCTTTGGGCAACCTGGTCTAGTGAAAGGTGTCCCTGCCCAGGGCAGGGGGATTGGAATGTGATTATCTTTAGGGTCCCTTCCAACCTAAACCAGTCTATGATTCAGAGATTCTATAAGAAAAGAGACAGATAAAGAAAAAGAAAGAGATAGATGGTCTTCAAATTTTACTCAGCAACTAAAAAAACAGACACAACTTGGGTATCAGAATAGCATTTCTTCTGAAAAGTGGAAAAAAAAATCCTTGTGAGATCACCCTGGTGCAGAAGAATTTGGTGGAAGAGATGGGAGCAAACCATTATCTTGCAGAGGAGTCCAGGTGGGAGAGGGAGTGACTGGAGCTGAAATAAAATATTGACACTAGAACAGACATGCGTGAATGGGCCATGAATAAATAGAATCCGGAGATGAGGAGAAACTACCCAACCAACAAGAGTCCTGCAACTGCCTCCTGTAAGACAGCCACGGGGGTAGAGAGATTAAAGGAAGCACAGAGTGGGCCCTGGGACTAAACCACACTTCACCTCATTTTTTGATAAGGTCAGGGCTGCTGCCCATGGGAGCATAATCATGAAGTGTAATTAGAAATGAGGGTATAGGAGTTGTCACAGACAGTCTGGAAGCAAAGTTTGGCAAGCCCAGTGCTCTGAGCTTGGTGAGACTGGATAACCTCCATCCCAGTGAGCTGGCAGGTTGGCCAGAGGGAATTTAAACATCTCCCAGGGCATGGTGTGATGTGATGGGACTGCATGGGCTATAACTGAGCTGAGACTGGAAACTCAAAGCTACTTCCTGCCCATGAATGCAGAAGGCTTCAAGGAGTTACTGCCGCAGTGGGCCAGGCAGGAGATGCTGGTAGGGCTGGAGGTGCAGTTCTGGGAAGCTGGAGGGACTCCCAGCAGGACTTTTTTTTGCAGAATAAACAGATTCAATGTTATACCCTGGAATCTGCAGAGTGAGATGTCCTCAGCAGTCCCCTGCAGCACGGTGGAGGGGGAGCTGCTTCCACCTTCACTTTCCAAATCACTGCCTCCCTTGGCATCATCAGCCGAGAGAGCTGCCATCCACTTGAGGCTCTCTCCTTCTTCTTGTCCTGATTATTATGATCATTACTGTCTCATTTCAAGCTGTAAATCAGAAATATTGTGCCTCGTATTTTTCCTCCCTGGGGAACGCATAACTAGGGGTGAGATTGGCTCTGAAGTTCAGTGCTGTTCTGTTGAAAAACTGCCTCGACAAATCGAAACTGTCTCACTTTTTAGAAGAAGTTTTGATTGGAATCAATCTTTCTTTTTTTTTATGAGCATAAAAAGGGAGTAGTTAAAAGTAAGATTTATTCCAAATTCATCTTATCAGCTCTGAGACATTCAATTTTGTAATCAATTCCCACAGGGGCTCCACCAAGAAGCCCATATTCAGAATCAATCTTGTATTTCATTAGGTTATTTCTGGTGTTAAAAAATAAGATTGATTCTTACTTTATGTTATAGCGCTACAGCAATTTATTTTTTAATGATATGAGGTAAGAATCAATCTCTGGCTTCTTTTTCCTTTTTTACTTTTTTTTTTTCTTTTTTAATCCTGATTTTCCTGCATTGGTTTTGTTAGAGCCAAGAGAAGTTAGCAAGCTCTGAAGGATTTTCAAATTACTCTTGTGCAAATTTAGATTCTGTTGGTGCCAGTCTGCTGCTCACAGGATCTGCAGAGCACCATGAGGTCTGATGAAAGGCACAGTCTGCCCTGTCCTGGGATTTTGGGAACACACTACACATAACTGCTCTGATATCCACTCCTTGGCAGCAGCATCCTGACCTCCATGGACTCCCACACCACCCCAGCATTTCCAGGAGCAGGTATCCCAATGACACTGGTTGCTAGCTGCTCCCATAATCACAATGACAATAAATACACATGACAGAATTAATCCCTAATACTTCATGAGTTGTGTGTGATTCTTCATGAATGGTTCAGAAGTTACTCAAGCAAGCAGTTTGCAGTTGGGAAAACCTTGCTTGCAGCACTGAGGTTTGGTTATTGTGTTGGTATTTCCCTGGCTATTCTAAAGGTATTTTTGTTCAGGTAGTGGCACCTTGTTGTTCCTTCCTTCTTTTGCCCTTTGAGCAACAGAGAAAACACAACACAGGTTTTCAGCAATGAGGGGAGTAAACTGCCAGAGTAACTGACCCAGGAGGGAGCCATGAATTGAAGCTCCCTAAAACTCAGGATAATTAACCTCATGGCATCTTTCTGGCTGTGGCGGATTGTGGCACCCAGGGCAGTCAGCCTTTACTTTCCTGGACTGCAGGGGTTCCTGTTCCTTTGTGGTGCTGATGTGATGCACAGTAACAAGGGCCAGTCTCTCTCTCTGCCCTGATTTTAGAGTTACTGGGACATGGTCTCCAAACTTTGCTCTTGATGCTGGGATCCTGGCTGCTCTTTAATGTACCACTGGCCTGCTGGGCTTGGAGGAGTGACATTTACCAGATCTCAGTCGTCTACATGCAACTTGGTCACCCCAGACACTACAGGGTTTGGAGGCAAAGCTGAAAAGTGACAACCAGAATAGCAGAACTTTTCCTGCCCAAATACCACTGGAGCCTTCTGAAAACCCTGCCAGAGCTCTTGTTTATGAGATGTGACCCAAATCTCAATATCCAGCAGAACTCAACGGTTGTCTCCAGGTTAATCTTACACCCAGCTCTCACTCCAGCCTAAGGCCCACATTCTCAGCTGGGCAGGTGAGGCTGGTTGTCTTCCGTGTCCCAGGCTCACTCTTGTCCTCAGTGGAGGGCTGAATCTGTTTTCCTTCAAACGGGTGACTAGGAAGCACCTG
Organism: Ploceus nigricollis; assembly: GCA_013399945.1. Taxonomy (NCBI): domain Eukaryota; kingdom Metazoa; phylum Chordata; class Aves; order Passeriformes; family Ploceidae; genus Ploceus; species Ploceus nigricollis. Next base: position 438,088 of record VXBC01004256.1, read on the forward strand.
AGTTTACTGGAAATTTTCCCCTTCCTCTCTCCCAGAATGACTCATCCCGAGGTCAGATCATGCAGTGGGCGCATCCTCCCAACGTGCTGAGCCCTGTGGCTTGGCTGCACTGGGAAGGATAGACTTGTGAAGCTGAAGATTGCAAAGGGTCCTTCCCCTCGAGGAAAATGGTGCTGGTTTTCACCACACACCCTTGGGACTTCTGAACCAGCATGGCAGGATTGGGACACACAGGGAAAACTGGCAGCAGGAGCCTTCCGTGAGCTGTACACCCCAGAACCACAGCTTTGAAGGTCTGTGTGGAGCAGAAATCCTTCCAGGATCACTCACACGTTGTGTCCTTGTGCACGCCATGGATGCAAATCTCCAATTTTGTCTCTCTCTATCAACCTTCTACTCTTGCTGTCTCCTCATGCATGCCTCTTGCTTGTCTCTGTCTTTGTCATTGTGTACATATCTGTCTGTCTGTGGCTCTGGTAGTCTTCAAAGGCCCTGAGTTCATTTGATTTCATTATCATTTCCCATCTCTTGAGCTCCATCTCTTTGTTTTTTCCCCTTTTCTCATTATAATTTACATGCGGCTTGGGTGCATGCTGGAAATGAAATGCGAATTTGATAAAGCAGCCACAGCTCTTGCTTCCAACCGTGGCCTGAAAGCCCTGAACCCCTTGGAGAAAAGCAGGCTGTCTTTTTTTTTTTTTTCCATAAAAGGGGAAAAAGCATAATTTTTTTCTTTTCCGTTGCACTGGCATAGAATGAAATTCCTCCAGCAATTACCAGGAGATAATGGCCTGAAATTAAACAGTCCTATCTCATTCTCTAACTATAGGACTTTTTATTTTTTCAAACTATTGAATACCAGGCGAACAATAATCAGGCAGGCATTAGGCATTCACACGCAGGCTACCTGGGATATGAAAGTCCATACACACGGCAGAGCTCCTTTTATTTTTTGTTATTAGCAAGGCACGCAGAGTCCTATGCAGATGGAGAGAGGCATTAGCCTGGTGCCCAGCAATGCACTGCTAATTCAGGTGCAGGCACCACTGCTGCCTTGCTCGTGGAAACACCTAATTGATGATGGAGGGGGTGGGGGAACTTCCCTGTGAGCACAGCTCTTCCCTTGCCCATCTGTGCCATCCACATTTCCCACAGTGCCATTCCTGGCAGCCCTGTCCTCATTTATTTTGCAACACAGTGGATGTAGAGGAGTCTGAAGGAGGATGGGGGTCGGGTCAGGTCCTGGTGCATTGCATGGAAGCTTTCTGGACTTTGCAGCCCCACACACTCCCGCAGGTGGTCACATCCTGCTTTTCCCTGCTCTCCTGGTCTCTCTGGGGGCAGCTGCAGGGCTCTGCCATGGCCTTGGAGTTGGGACACAGTGTGGAAGCTGCCTGGCACAGACAGAGCCAGCACACTGCTTCCTGCTGAGCCAATCTCACTCGAATTACCCAGGAGATTTCAGCAAAAGAGTAATTGAGCTGCTCTGACTTAGACACAGCTTGATGTATAAGTGGAAGGGAAAAATTCCAGGAGGAAGGAGCTTGACTCCTAAAGCTGATGAGAGGTAAAAACAGGTGAGGAGACAGCTGAGACCGAACAGCATGCTCTGGGGGAATTAAATACACCATCAATGGACTCCACAAAAGGTTTGAAAAGATGGAGTCATGTGGGGTGGGGAAGAGATGGCTGCTTGCAGTGACAGGGACACACATCCGAGCAGAGCCTGGGACTTCCAGGAGGTGCTTGCACTTGTTAAACTGTGAATGACATTTTGAATCCAGGTGCTGAATTCCAGAAAGAGCAGAGGGCAGGGACACATGTTGGAGAGAGGAGGTGCTCCCCACTGTGTCTCATCCTGGAGAAGGTGATAAGGCTGGGGATGTTCTCCTCCCAGTTACGAGTGACAGTGACCTGCCACTGTCCTACCACACACACAAGGGGCTGCAGCTCATGTGAATGCACCCTCAGCTTGGGAGCTGTTCTCATCCAGTAGCAGAGCTGCCTTATTCATCTGTGGCTTATGCTAAGCTAAAATGTAAAAGGATGGAATAGCCCATGGAGCTGGGGGAAGACCATAATGTTCCAGGTTCACAAAATGGCTTTTCCACCAGACACTTGAATTCAACTCGTGGATTCCTTCTGCTGCAAAATTATTTATAAAAAGAACTTTTAAAAATTGTTGAAACAACCTCTTTAAATACCTGCATGGCACAGTATCTTTTCTTTGCTTGGAAATACCTTCACTGTCTAATACTTGTCCATGTATAGTCATAAGTTAAAATTAAAATAGAAATCATATGAAGTACTCCAAATCCACCAAACAGCACAACATATTTTAAAGTGAGGGGGATTGATGGGTGGCTTTTCAGCTCCCCAGAGTAGCTCTTTCTCCTGAAGTGAAACTGGAAAATGTTTCAGCATCATAAATGCCACATCCTCTTGAACCAGGCAGGAGACACAAGAGAGCCCTGGAGGCCTTCTGCAGAGCTGGCCATGATCCTGTGTAGGCAGGCAGGGGCTCTGCTCTCTCACCCCAGCTGGGAGTGCTCCAGAAGGGTTAACAAGATAACAGGGGCTGGCAGAGTCATGCCTATAATTTATTAAGGCTTTCAAAAGGCTTTTGATAAAGTCTCTCATAGGAGACTATTAAGGAAACCTGGTAACCACAGGATAAGAGGAAAAGCCAAGGCATGGATTAAAACCAAGATAAGACAGGGAAGGAAGGGAAGGAACAAATGGCCAATTCTCAGCAGGCAGAAAGGTTAATAGTGGAGGGCCTGAGGTCACTCCAGGCCCTGAGGGGCTGAATATATTTATTAACATAAGCACAGAGGGAAAGGGAGCAGCGTGGCTCTGGAGCTTGCTGGGGGCTGCTGCAGTAAGGCAGATGGGAGTGAGATGTAGCAGGAGCCCTGTGGTGGGATGGGATGGGATGGGATGGGATGGGGTGGGATGGGATGGGATGGGGTGGGATGGGGTGGGGTGGGATGGGAATTGGGAGTGATACTGAAATCAGCCAGAATAAACTTTCCAGCACAATGAGAGGCATTGGGAAGCAGGAATTCTTTACCTCCACAGGACACACAGAAGGATCTCTCCATATTTCTGTTTATGGTGAG
>VXBC01004256.1:441378-459230 GCA_013399945.1 Ploceus nigricollis
TGGGATGGGATGGGATGGGATGGGATGGGATGGACAGACAGTTGGTGATACTGCATCTGGAGCTGTGCTTGGGGCCGGTGTGGGAGCTGGGGCACCCCAGAGAGTCATAGTTGCTGCTGGGGTGCACAGGGGGATTGTGAAAGACACTGCCCTGGGCTCTACCAGAGGAGCCAGGGCAGAGTGATCCAGCTTACATCTAATCAGAGGCAGAATGGTCAGATTCAGTTGGGAACAAGCCCAAAACAGAACTAACAGGATTCCCTTTACATCAATGGGACAGATTGAAATCTGTTGAAGAACTGCCCTGAAGGCCATATTTCTAAGACCCAATGATATTCCCCAGAACAGACAGAATTTGTCACTTTTCATATCAGAAACAAGGACAACCTCTCCTTAATCCCAGCAAGGAAGGACTGCAGCCCTCTGGACTCAAGTGACCTGCAAAAGCCAAGTTAGTGAAGTTAAATACTAATCTAAGTGATGAGCAGGGTCCAAAGGAGCAGTCTGGAAAAACTACCTGATGAGCATGAGGAGCAATACTGGGTATTGACTTGGTGAGTATTATCCATCCTGTGCAAACACCCCAGTGGAGCAAACAGCCTGGTGGAAAAAACAGCCTGTAGACACCTGATTAAACAGTGTTTGTGATAACTAGTGGAGAATGTCTTTTTAATTACTTCTGTGTGGGGGAATGCAGATTTGTGTGAAAAGTCTCTTCTGTTTTGTTTTTATGAACACAACCAGCTTGAAAAACTAACTTGAGAAATGGCTCCAATGAAAAGTTTGGAAGATGGGAGAAAACTTTTGATCTTTCTTAAGAGAGGAAGAAATGTACAGGTTTCCTCATTTTAAAAAATGACCTGATTGGAGGTTAAAAAGAAATCATAAAGGAAAAGCCTGAACTGCCACAAACCATTTTGAAGCTGTTAAAATACAACACATCCAAAATTATTAACATGAGGTATTTCTCAAGAACTCCATTAATTCAAACAATTTAAATTAATTTTTAATTTCCAATTTTGATTTTTTTTCCCTTAGAAGAGTAAAATTTAGAAAACTGATGAAACTTTTGGTGACAAAGCCTCACAGAGAAAATTGCTCGTCTGAAATCCATGCAGGGATGAGCTGTGTAAGGAGGAATTAGATCTCAGCAGTAATCTCAGTCATGGGGTTTCGTAATTGTGTGCTCCATGTTTTGAACATCCGCACCCTTTTAATGGATTTTCCTAGGTTAATTATACCATTATTTCACCCTGCATGTATAAAACTGGCTGTTCAAAGTCAACTGTAAATGAAAATTGCAGCTGTTAAATTGCTGGGGTGGCTGGCTTGCTGGCTGCAAAACAAACACAGCACCCACTAATTGGCCTGTAAACAAGGGTGATGGGGAAGGGCTGACGCGAGTCTCTGGCATCCATCGGCACCATCCAATAGAAAACTGAGCATCAGGAATGCCAAAGTCTCCGGAAAGACCCTCTGGATGCCAAGGTCAGCAGATGGCCCGGGGGGACAATCCGAGAGGCTGAACTGTGTGCACACTTTCTCTTTTCTCCCAGTTCACTTGCTGCCTGCAATGTTAATTATCCATTAGGAAAAACAAGCAAGCAAACCTGTCTCCCTGCTCAAGGTGACTCCAGAGGGTACAAAATGCTGGAAGAGCACTTCTCACCTGCCCTGTTGGCAGAAGAAAGAAGACAGATGCCTGACTCGTGTCCACAACACCACTGACAGCAATTGGACAATAGATTCAAATAAACAAGGAAAAATCATCCAAGGGATCAGCTTTCTGGAGTTTCTGTAGATAGCCTAAGATGATGCTGTCTGAGGCTTTTCAGGCTTTCTGGGTCCTTGTATTTCTCTTTTTGCCTTCTTCTCCTTCGTCCTCATCCTCATTGGAAACTGACAGAAAAATAGGATGCTGAGGAAACATTCTTCAGCTGAATTTGCCACCTTGTGGATGTCACAGCATTTTGCAGAGATCCCTCCATAGTGGCAGAGAGCAGTAGGAGGCAGGCTGTGTCTGCTGGGACCTCCAGAGTTTTGCTGCTTGTGCCCCTCTGTTGACACCCCTCAGCTGCCCCTCACCTCTCACTGGACACTTGGCATCCCCAAAGATGTGCAGCCTAGGCAGAGAACGTCACTTCAGGCCCTTGGAGCTGCTTGGGACTTGGCAGACCACCAAATGAGTTTCCCCAGGATGCACCTCCTCCCTTGGAGCATCACCAAATAGATTTTTTTCCCCTTCGAAGTATTAAAGTCTGTCATTGAGCCTTACCATCCTCCACCAGGCAAGTATTATATTAAGTGGAAACCAGTGTTTCAGCTAATTTTAGTTCTGTCTCTGGAACTTGTGATGGCAGTCCCTGAGAAACCTGAGGGCTCTATCAGACCAGAAGGCATTTTTCCTTGGGGCGCCAGAGAGCAGTCCCTCCAGTCTCCCTCCAGCAGGAAAGGCAAAGACAAAGCTGTGCAGCTGTGATAAAAGCAGGTAACACTGACTACAGCTTTCTTGGCTGATCCTGGAAAGACTGTTCTATGAGCATTAAGTAACCAGGAAAGTGGAGTGCCCCATAAGACTCTTTTCAGACTGTTCCCTGTCTTGAGGCAGAAGAAGCTCTAGTGAAACCAAGCACATGCTTCTCTCACCATCCTTATAGACCTTTGGCAACTGAGCCTTAACTCTGAACAAAGCTCCTTTTTTTTTTGTGTCTCTCCATAATCTTCCTTGCTGGTGTAGGCAAGTGTTAGGGAAAATTTTAAAAGTAAGCTAAAAAATTAAGTTTAGCAAAGCACTTGTCTGCTCTGAGCTTCTGTTTGCTGTAGCACCTCTTTGCTGCTGAATGTGCACAAGCAGCAAGGAAACACAGATTGGAATTAACGACAATAAAGTTTGGGACAGGAGTTGCTCAAGAACAGTGCTAGGAACTGGTGGTGTTCCGAGCTCCTGTGGGTGGGCTGTCACAGTTTATGAAAGGGAAGTGAGTTCTGTAGTGAGACACAGGTCCTGTGTCTTGCCAAGGTCACCCAGCCAGCCATCCCTCCTTCAGCTGGTGTCTCATCGCCAGGCTCACGAGACCTGGGGTGAAAGGGTGCACACTCAACAGGTTAAGGGAGAGTGAATTCCGGTTCAGATGCAGGTGTGGAAGGAGCTTGCCCTGAAAGAGTCTCACTGTCACCAGCGTGGGTTGAAAACTATAAAGCAACCTATGTGCCTCATCAAGATTTTGCGTTGCTCAGCAAGGTAGCGGTCGTCTTGTTTAACGTATTTATTAATGATCTGGAAGTAGAGGTAAACAGCTTGTTAATTACATTCTCCTGCCTCAGTTGGGAGGCACTGTGAATGCCAGTGCAGATTGGGTAATAATAGAGACATCAGAGACATTAGGAAGACATGCAGGAAAGAAAATGAACTCCCTCTTGGCTCAGGGAAGTCACAAAATAATCCAGGACTGGGTTTTTGAGCAGAAACAGTGATTCAGGTTGGGAAAAGACCAGTGACCAGCAAGGAAGAGAGGGAGAGAGATTTTAGAGCAGGCAAACATGTTTAAGATACTCTTAGGAGGGGTGGCACAGGAGGGAACTGAGTGTGAGTGTGGGAAACAGTCCTCCCCCTCCTCCCCTCTCAGGCTGCCACACTCCTTGCTGTATTTTCAGAGCAGCAATGACTAACGGATGCTGTCTCAAGGAAGAGTTACAAATATGATCAGAGGCCCTGGGAAGGGCAAAATTGCTTCATGAGGAAAGATTAAAAGTGCTTGCGTACGTCAAGCTCAGTTAAATGATGTTCAGGGAAGGTGGGATAACAGCTGACAAATATTTGAGCGGCATAAATCTGAGCAGTGACAGTGGGCTATAAATACAGCACAGGAGCTCTTGTGGGGTGCAGGTGTCATTCTGAATATACCTAACATCTGTCATGGTGCAGGTCAGGGAAGCAGCAGTGCCGATGTGGCTGCTCCCGAGCACCGAGATTTGAGATACGGAATGGAAGGGTGGAAGGTGAAATATCTGCATTCATCACTGTGAATTACCACTCTTGGGCAACAGCACAGCCAGCTGCTGCAAGAGCTGTGAGCAGGGAAGCAGCCTGCTCCTTATCAAGACTGAACTACCTGCTTGTGCAGTAATGGGGAGGGGAAAAAGTTCTAAGTCTCTTTTAGCAGCTGGGAGATAGGAAGAGAGCTGGGGAAAAGGTGCCCTGGATGGTTTTGGCTTACTGGGACCTCCTAGTGCAGGTAAGCTTTAATGTGCCTCTGATGTCCCAAGGAAATGAGATTATGAAGGTCAGTGCATGACTGCAAACAATGGGTGGATCAACAACACATCTACACAGACTTGTCTGGAACCTTCCTCCCTGTCAAATACAGGTTTTAAAACTGGGGTTAAAATGTAGGTTAAACTGGGGTTAAATTTTAACTGGGGTTAAAAAATGTAGTCTGGGCATAAAGAAAAGATCTGACATAGGGACTTACATGTGAAGGAAGATCTGTGCAAAACTGCAAAGACTCTGTTTTGTCAAAGAGAGTTTCAAGCAGTGAGGATACAAGAATATGCCTGTCGTTGGGAAAGGGGAATACATGTTATCAATACCTGTCCACAGCCTCAGTGGCCTTAGGCCTCTCTGCTTTGACAAAGGTGTCTCATAAAGCTCCTCAGGGCTGTCAGTGGGAATGCTACAGATCCATTTATGGATTCACCAGAAAAAAATGCTCTTTTCTGTAGTTTGCCAGCCAGAATTGCTAGAGGAGGAGTCTGGAGCTGGGAGTACAGCAATGTAAAGAGAAGCTTCATCTTGGCTCTATTTGGGAGTCACTGTCTTAGTGAAACAATGGTATTGAGAATGAAGTGTCTAGAACCAAAATCCTGTCTCTGAGCCATGGAACTATCTCACTGAGACCACATAAGCTTGTCTGGTGCTGGTCAGGAGTGATAGGTATACTAGAAGATCTCCAATATTGCTTTCCTTACCCTTCCTGGGTCAGGATTTTCCCTCTGTTACAGGAGTTTCCCAAACAACACAAGGGAGCTCACTTATCCGACAGGCTTTTAAAGAAGTTTAACTAAAGTAGGTGCCTTGCAGAGAACAATCCTCTGTCGGCTTCAGGGAAATGAGCCAGCAAATCTGATGGCTTTTTCTCATCCTTGAAGTATTAAGTGGCTTCTTTTTTGGATGCATGACACAGGAGCCTTCCTTGCACCCTGCAGGGTTCTTATGCCCTCCTCATACTGGTTTTTGAACAACTTGTCTGCCACTTCAGACTGCATCCGACTGTGGGATCCTCTCAAAAACACAAGCTCTCTGTGCACTGATAACTGAAAAGTGTCTTTTCAGACTTAAGTTCCTCTTCTGCAGCTCCTACTAAATACAGCACTTAGAGCTTTTATGGCGTTTTTCATTTCCAAAGTGCTTTACAAACATTAATAATACAAAACACATGAACTCCACTGCCACAGTAATACCCTAATCCTTTCTCTTATCTCCTCTTAGGGCTCAGAACTTCCAGCCCAGCAAAAGCCCACAAGCTCTGGAGTTCTCTGACAAATAAACACCATTAAAAATAATCTCTGGATGTTTTCTACTTCCTCGTTTAAAAGTGCCTTTCTACATCCCTTCATGCCAATAATCCATTAATCCAGTCAGTTGCAGGGTTATGAACTGTGTATGGTAATTGGCTTGAAGAGTACTGCATTTCTGGGCTGCAGCTCTCTGGACTACATTTGCAGCAGCTTTATACAAGGACTGCACACAGGGACCACATTCTTGTGAACCTGAAACTCAGCGTAGGCACTGGATTTTCCACCCTTGGAGCTAAACCCAGCTCTAGCTGGAGGCTGCAGCCTAAGACCCAGCAAGCTCTTCTTTGCCAATCCTGAGTGGTGAGATTTAACCTTGTGCACCTGATAGAAAACTGTGAGGATGTGTTCCCTAATCCTTCTGGCTGCTCTGTGTGTGCCCTACGGAGCAGGCAGCAGCTCAGTGAGCAGGGCTGATCCAACACAAATTGATTACATCGTATATTATGGAAAAATAAAATTGGAGGTGACTTGCCCAAATGTGCCAGGCTACAAAGTGCAGCAGTTTGGTGGCTGTTTCATGAGCACCCTGGAGACTCCAGCAGCATGGCTGGAAAATCCAGGGACTGAGCAGGACAAGGGATAATTATTTCATTCATCCCAAGGTACACTGTCCCTGAGTCAGAGGCAAACATGAAGTTGTGTCTCATGGTGGGATTTCAGTCTTGTTCCTTTAAGACAGGGGTTGGGCTTGCCTTCCATTCCCCAACATCCCTGCCTGATGCTCTGGATGCTGTATGGCTACACATGAAATGATACCAGCTTAAATCCACAAACCATACAGTAGAAGAAATGCCAGCCACTGCTTTCAGGTAAGGCTGACAAGGTAAATGAGTCAGTCTTGGTGTGTCTCTCCTCTGATTGCATTGGGACCCTGACCCTTGTAACTCTTCCAGTGACAAGCCAGGTCATTGCTAAGTGCTTTGAAGCAGTTGTGGGTCAAGTAGAAGGTCTGTGGCAGGAATGTGCCTTGATGCCCACTCAGCACTGATCTGGTGCCCTCACCAGAAAGCTCTGCTTTCCTGGGTCATGCCTTGCTTTCAGCTTGCTGCAGTTAGTAACCATCATTGCAGACACCTCAACAGCATCTGTCTCAGTAATGCTTGCCTGCACATTTTTTTTCTCTTTGCCCCTGCTCCAATTTTACCAGCCTTAAAACATAATTTCCATTTTTATCCTTGATTTCGTATTCAGATTTAGCAACCTGCATCTCAAATTTATGCTTAATAATTCTCCTTATCAAGCCATCAAGTAATTTTCCTCCCTCAAATTATTGCCTCCCCCACTCTCTCTACAACTCCTCCTCCTCTTTCTTCATCTCTCTTTTGTATCTGGCAATATTTCACACTCCTTCTGTAATTTGCTTGACTGTGTAATTGATCAGAATAACTCAGTTTTATTATAATTTGCTTGAAATCCCTTTGTTAGCAATTAGAACACTTTGTTTAAAGACAAATAAGATTTAATGTGACTCTCTCCTCCTTGGCAGCCTCCCAGTCTGGTCTTTCCATGCCTCCTTGCTGCTGTCTGCTCTGTGCTACCCTACTCAACAGCTGGCAACAAATTCTCTGTTTCTTGCCTCTGGGATTCTGCCCTCTGTGTCTCCCACTGCTGCCTCTGGTGATGCCTGGTCCACCTTCCTCACTGATTTGCCAAGATTTATTGTGCTGGCATGGAGAATGTGGCATGCCTTCTCTCCCTTCACTGTACTCTCTCTCTCTCTCCCTGAAGCTGCTCGGGCTCCCAGGGCAGCAGCAAATGGTTCTGAACCAGTCATCGGGATATTGAAGTGTTTTTGGACCACATGAGGAACATCCTCATGCCCAGTGGGCAAAGGAGCTGCCTGTTTTAAAAGAGCACAAAGGATTGTGAAAGGGACACAGGAGTGGGTTGGTAACGTGTGTATTTTTAGATTTAAAGTCTCGTCCATAGTTACGCACAATAACAGTGCCTTGTATGTGTCTTGAGTATCTTTCCCAAAATGCCTTCAGCATACTGGAAATGATGCCTATCTGAAAAATCCCAGAGGTTAGCTGCCATCTCCACTGAGAAATGGCTCTCCAGCTGCCTGAACTACTGCAGCCTTAATGGTGTCAAAATCCAAAACCTCTCCAGTGTTCCCCTGTCTCACACAGCCATGTCCCTTGTCAGTGGCTGATTCTGAAGGTGACAGTCAGCTGCAACCTGCCTGGAGGTTTATTGCAGCACCCAACCCAGCATGGGGAGGAGGACAACAACTGCTGCAGAGGGCCCTGGGTCTGAGACCCTTTCTGTGGTCTTAGCTTCACTTGGCACTGGTCTTACGATAGGGAAAAAGCAGGTGGGCATGGAGCTGCACATGCAAGGGGTACCAGCTGGCGGCCAACACAAAGTGTGCAAGGTAGATGGGAGGATGACAAGGAGACAGGACCTGGCACCTGGGCCCAGACCACCATCTGAATCCTGATTTGTGCTCAATGCTCGTCCTTCCCCACAAGCCCCCCTGCAGCAGCCTCCTTCCCTTAACCAGAGCCCTGTCCTCCTGATTCGAATGCTGAGTCTCCATGTCTTGGCAGGTGATAAAGCATGGGAGGCCCCAGCACAGCAGCTGCATCTGGGATGCAGGCTTCCCTCCAGGGAGGTCTCTCCCATCACATGGATGCTTTTTCCAGACGTGTCTGTCCAGCTGAGAGGAACTCAGGCTACCTGCTGCACCTTAAAATTGAGGACTCAGCACTGGAGAGTCCTGACCAGGCAAGAGCTGTCACCTGTCACCTGAGGCCTCCTGGGCAGGCCGTGCATTCTTAATCTGCAACAACATCAGCACCTTAATCCAGGTAGTGGCAAGTGAGGTGATGGCAAAAACAGTACAAAACTGTCTCCCCCACTCTGGAAAAGCCTCATCAGAAGCATTGTATTCAGTGTCTGCCTTGCCTTGGGAAACTGTAAATGCATCTGTCTGGGAGGATGCAGCCATGCAGGCTCCAGAACAGTGGTTATTTCTCCCAGGGGATTTTGGCTCTAGCAGCGTAATTTCAACAGCCTGATGCTTTGTGCGCTGGCGGAGGTGGTGGGGGGGAGCCGGAGGGAAGGGCTCATCCAGACACGCTCCTTTTTGCCTGAGTGGGTAGTGGTGTCCATCAAAGCAGTGGAGGAAATCCATGCGGTTAACACAGTGTGTCACGGAATATCAAAATATGCCACTGGATTTCCAGCCAAAATGTCAAGTAGGGTCTCATGAAAATATCTGACATGGGAATTACCCTCTGCCAAAGCTCAGTGGAATTGCACTGTGGCTGGACAGTAAGAGCATGTTATTTGCAATTGACTCAGAGCTGCTCTGTTAGCACTGGGATTTACGCTGCAGAGCCTCTTTCCAAGTATGTTTCATAAACCTGGGTTTAACTTCTTGCTCTGCGAGCATTTTCTACAGGCTGGTCTGGATTCTGCAGCCAGCTCCCTGCCCTTTGGCACTTTGCTTTTTGAACAAAGAAATGCTTTAAATATTTCAAAATATCCTTAGAAGGTGCTGTACATAACAAATGTAGGTGACCGGTGACTCAACACCTTCAGCTTTATGGGAGTTCTGACTAGCTGATTTAAAAGTCCTTAACTGATTAAAAAACCCTTAACTGATTTTAAAACCCTTAGCTGAATTTAAAATCCCAGTCTAAATCATTGTGAGTTTTGGAGTTAAACACTTGAGAAGAGGGAAGTGATATTGAATGATAGCAAGGCATAGAGAACTGCTTGCTGCAAGCTGACCACTTGTATTGGAAATAGCTTCTTTTATACCAGCATTTTCATTCTGACATTTCTGGTCTGAGCCATCACCTGGGCTCACCGAGGAATTGAAAACAGAAAGGAAGGGAAAGAGAGCACAGGGCACAGTGACAGCCTGACAGAGCAGGCAGCAAACACACCACCCAGTGCCACAACTGCTGCTGCACTTGGCCAGAGGATCTGCTGGTACGCAGGAGGGGCAGGAACTGGAGGAGGGACCTGGTGCTGGATGACTCTGGGGTTGTTGCTGCTGCTGGAGGCAGCTGTGTTTCACAAAAGGAATAGCAAATAAACCACCATGCTATTTGCATTTTGCCTGACTTAGTTCATTTTTCCTGCTAGCTGAGCTGGGTCCTGCAAGGAACCTGTTGCTTTTGTTGATCTTTTCTTGTTCTTTTGAAAAAAGAATCAATGCATTAAAGAGGTGCAATTAGTGATGCAGTGGTGGGTTACTTGTTTCAGGGAATTTCTCAGAATTATTTTTTTCAGCGTATGAAATCTGGGCACCGAAGGATTGCTTTACTCCTTGAACTGTAAGAGAGCTGAGGCAGCCAAAAGACAGTCAGCAGCTTTGCCTGTCAGTTCTCTGCAGTAGCAGGAGCCCAGGTGTCTTGGAGCAGATGGGAAGGACTCAGTGCCACTAACTGCTGTGTGGGGGCTGTGGAGGTATTTTGGTGCTGCTGGCTGAGGTCTTGGCACAATCAGCTTGCACTGCTCATCCTCTCAGAGGCCAGCAATGTTGCCTGCTGGTGGAATTACTTTCTATTAACTCCAGTTCTCAGCTGTAAAATGAATCCTTAGAAAGCAGGGAAGTTGTAGATGCTGGTGGGGACTAACTGAGGGTAGATGTAAGGCAAGTATTTCCTGTGTGGATTTCTCTAGGAGTCCAGGAGCAGAGGTGAGGAGACTTAGCCCCTTCCAATACTGAAGCTGGTTCTTTTGACATTCTTATTTCTTTGTACCAGTCAAGGTCTGTGGGAATACAGAGCGTCCCTCTGGTTGCCCTGGAAGGTCTGGGACCCTGTCAGGGGGTCAGGAACCCCCCTGTACAGAGCCCTGAGAGACACAGTCTCTGATCCCTGTCCATGGAAAAGAGTTTTCAACCCTCCAAGATGAATTACAAGCCCTGAGTATCTGATATAAGTAGTAATTAGTGTGGCACGGGTGCAAATGTAGAATTTAAGAGATTTTAGATAAGAGATTTGGGGGGCAAGATGGAGGAAGTTGGGCATGCCTTGTCCTTCTTCTTCTTCTTTAAGCCCTCCATGTCTCACTGTCGTGTTGGCACTTTTCTATTGGATTAGACTAAGAGCACACTGTTCAGCATAGGTGATAGATATTGGCACGTTATTGTAAACATAGTACACGTAGTTTTTAGTATATAAAGTTTGCAACATCCCACGGAGGGAGAGCCCCGCACACCATCCTGCAAGACAGACCTCAGCAGGACAGAGAGAACATGTTATAGATAAGCAAGAATAAACAACCTTGAAAACCAGCACAAACAAATTACGACTTCTGCTTTAGCACGGGGCTGAAAGACAGAGACATACTACAATTTCGGAATCACTTAAATATCACAGATTCCGACAGAGGTCTAAACCATCTGGCACTCTGTTCTCCCAATCTGATGAAGCAAAACCTTTGGGTTAAGCAAAAATGGCAGTCATAATCCTTTGCTGAGATGGCAGTTCCAAGCCCAGTTTGTAGTGAGCTAAGCCAACTATATCCCTATGTCTTAATACAAATTTCACTGGTCTTCAGTCTCAGTGCAGGATGATTTGTCTGGTGTGAATAGAAATGTCTAAGCTTATATTAGACTTCTACAGTCATTCCCTAGCATCTCTTCAGGCTCCTTTCACAGTGTGGAAGACTGCCTTCTCTCTGCCTTTCTTTCTCTCCAGCTTGGCAGGCTGCAAGGTGACAAGGTGAGGCAAAAAGATGCTTCCATTCATAGCATGATTCCTTACAGATCCCTGAGAACCTGCAGCATGAATCTAGCCCCATGTGTTATAACTCCTTTGCAGGGCTCCTGGCTGATCAGGACATCCCTGATGTAAACTTGGCCAGAGGAGCCAATAGAGCAAGAATCAAAGTAGCAGAGCAAGCAGTAAAGATTTACACTGTAACTCCCAATCCTTGCAAAACATGCATATGAGATTCAAATTTGCCCCCCCTTTGCAATATGAGTAGTCATGACTCACATGCTTCTTCCTTCCCTCTGCTCCTCAACAGGGTCCAGAGGCCAGTTATAAAACGTTCCTTTCCCTGATCCCATCCTTATGGCTCCTGATACAACACCACATTCCTTCTGTCCGTGGCCCAAGCTCCTCTGGCTTGGGGGGCAGGAATCCAGAAGGTTGATGCATGCCTGTGTTTATTTTTTACACACTCTTGCTGTTTTATGGTGTTTTTTGTGGTCAAGGGGTCAGCTGGGAGCAGAAATAATTTGCCTGCCTTGGGGAAAAAAATGTATCCATTAGCTTTCTTGGCTGCAGTTGGAAAAGCTCTGTTCCTCCCTCTTCCCTGCCAGAGAGGCAGAGCATCTCCAAATAGCCCCGGGGACACTGGAGTGCTCACTGCATCCAAGTTGTGGGATCTGGCAGGATCAGGCACCACTTCTGGGTTATGTTGCCTGAGCAGTTCTCAGTGGGTCACCAGCAGCCACAAGCCTGGGAAAATTTCCAAGTTTGGAAATTGGTAGGAAAGATGCTGCTACCTTAACAAGGAAGTGTTGTGGCATGTATTTTAGGGATTGAGTTGAGAGGGGTTCTCATGTGCTCTGGAGATCAAACCAGCCATGTCCATGTTCCATCTCTGAAGGCTCACTCGTTTCACCTCTCTGCTGTGCTCATTTTGGCTGGTTATGCCTCATGGTGTGCACTGATGGCCGCAGGATAGCCTGGAGCTCTTCTCTGTTTTTGGTGAATGGGAACCTTGCCAGGTGTTTCCCTTCCAGGCAGTCCTTCTAACCATTTCAGCCCTCTTGCCAGCATGACTGGTACCATTTCCTGTTGCTGTGCATGGGGATCACACAGGCACCACAGCCCAAAAGTGCATTCAGCACCCAAAACGAGAAAGAGAAAAAGGTCCACACAGCTCCTGAGTCACCTTTTACAAACTGCAGAGCATCCCACAACTCTGTACTTTCAAAAGGCTCCTTCTGACTGCCCAAGAAGCCTGAGTCCTGCACCAGGGCTTGGCTTTGGTACTTCACAGACCCTGAGGGCCAGTGTTTATGTTTGTCGGGTAGCCAGAGGGAAAAGCAAAGGAAGACCCAAGGTCCCTCTGCAACCTCAGCATGGGCAGAGAAGATCCACTTCCAAGATGGGTCCTAAAGGGAAATTACTGCAAGCCAGCTGCTCCCAGCCTAGGGTGTCTTTCCGATCTCTACTTGGCTGTTGTATCACCTCCTTTGCCCTTGTGTCCTGCCTTAAAGACTTCTTGGGTGATCACCAGGCAGAGGAGCTTCTAAGCTGGAAAATGGCAGAGGATGGAGAGACAAGCTGTGTGAAGCATTCAGAGCAGAGATAAAAGGTGAATTGTCTCCATGACATGACACAGCTCTTTCTCTTTGGCTTCAAGCAATAAGCTGATAACTGCTTTATCATCATCACACTCCTTTCCCCTATCAAAGTGAATTTTTTGTCACTGCATGGTCTCATTTTGACAGTTATGGAGAGTAAAATCCTTTATCATGGCCTGTAGAGCATGGGAATGGGCAACAGCTTCCCACATGGAGATTCTTCAGCCATGCCAAAGAAAGGGGCAATGGACATGTAAGGGCTGCAGATCCAAGTTCAGGCTGTGTTTAATGGTGGGAAGACGTGGAAAGGTGGTGAGGCATTGGAACAGGTTACCCAGAGGAGCTCTGTGTGCCTCATCCCTGGAAGTGTTCAAGGCAAGGCTGGAAGGAGCTCTGAGCAATCTGCTTTAGTGGAAGGTGTCCCTGCCCATGACAAGGGATTTGGAATAAGATGATCATTAAGAATCCTCCAGCCTAAACTGTTCTGTGATTCTATGTGTAGCGCCCATTGAAAGCTGAGGTGTTTTTGCAAAGCAATTTTTTCTTCTGTGGGAGCAATCCTAACCCTAACTGAACTTTTCTACAGGTCTGAGGACAGTTTCCAGTTTGCAAACAGTTGTGCATGACAGCTGAGGTGTCAGGGGTGTAAATGCTATAAAGAGGCAGGGATGGAACTGGGAAGCAAAGGGTCACCATGGGACATCTTCCCAAAACTGAGATGTTTTACTGCTGCTGGATTGCTCACACACCCTGCCCAGCCAGGCAGAGGTTTGACCATGGGTCTCTCAGCACTGTAAGGAGATTGTCTGAGCAGCCACATCTGCCTCTGTCAACAGTGATGCTCATGGAAATGATGGATGTGACACTGAACACCTTGAGTGTACTTCTGATTCAAGAAGTTTGGGGGTTTACATGTATCGTAGGGAGGAAATGATCCTTCAGTAATCAATCAAGTTGGTGATTAATGCATTCTTGCCTTAGCAGAGATTTTACAACATTATTTCTCAGACACAGCTGGAGGGAAGGAAAATAATAAATCCTGAGTGTCAGTGGGAGTGAGCACTGGGAGAAGTTGTTCATTGTCCTTTCCAACAAAAGTACAGGGTGCAGTGAGTGAAATTAGCAGGTGACAGATTAAAAACAAGCACCTAATACAGTTGGGAAGTCCTTGTTGTAGGTGATAAAGGCTTTAATGAGTTCATAAAGGCTGCTGGAGGCAATAATGAAAGCCACATTTACAGCAGAAAGTCTCAAGATGCAAAACACAGGGCAGGGATAAATATCGATTGTATATGCTGGCTCCTGCTTTTGTCATCTGCTGTTGGCTACTCTTGGATGCTGAGCCAAGGAGACCTTTGGGATAATCAGCCAAAGCTGCTTTCATGCAGCAGCTGATTGCAAGCTTGGTTAAATTCCAAGTGTCCTGTTGCCTCATTCCCAACCTGAGCTGTTTGGGCAGCTCAGACAATTCCAGCTCTGCTGCTGCTGCTCCCAGCTCTCTGCATCTCCTGGGATGATCTCTGTGTGATCATCTGCTGTAGCACAGGCTGCAGCAAAGACAATCTTGTTTGTAAAATGAAATGAGTTGAAGAAGATTTGTCATTTGCATCACTGAGGCTAAACAATATCCTGTATTTAAGAAAATTATAAAATAAAATTAAATCATCACTTAACACTGTTTCTTCAAACTTGTAGCGATAAACATGCAGGAAAAGCTTTGCTCAATAATCTTACTGCCTCCCTTCTGCAGCAGGCGATAAAGCAGGAATAACAAACTACCTGGAGCTGGCTACACACCAGCGGCCAGTCCGTCAGCACAGATAGGAGTTAATTATTTCCTATCGGCTGGCTAGGTCTGGGAAGTAAGGGGAAATGATTTCAAGGCCCTCCTTGTTAAGTAATGGTGACAAAAAAAAGGGAGGATATTAGGATTATTGTCTGCTTCTTTCATGAAGAATAACAAGGATGGTTGGAGCAGAGCAATTAAGGAAGAAGGGATTTCATCTCCAGCAACTGCATTAATGAAATAAGAGAGAGGTCTAAAAGAGAAATCCTTGAAAATACGAAGGATAATGCAGTTCGTCATGGGGAGGATATTTGAAAAACAAAGGTTTCAGTTTCTTCCTGTAATGCAATGTGGGAGATGCACAGTAGTGAGAGAAACAGGCTCAGACCTTGAGCTGAGCAATTCCCATGCAGGGAATAGTCCCACTGTGGGGCTGCCACCACCTTTTCCCTTCATGTCTTTCCCATCACATATTGTCCTGTCCCTTCAATGTCAGTGGTCTTTTTGAGGAGTCCTGGAAGATTCCTCTTCTGTGTGAGCGTTTTGCCACAAGAGACGGTTTTCAGACTTTGCAGGATTTTCTGTGCAGAGGTGGGATGGGAAATGCATTGGGGTACGTCTTTAGGAAGATGTGCCCAAGACAAACATGGGGCACATGGTCTTCAGCCCACACTGGCACCCCAGCACTCAGTGTGAATGAATCCATTTTGCTTTGGTGCCACGTGATCCAGTCCTGAGGCAGAATATCTTTTTTCATTGTGATGACCAAAGCAGACCAATGTAGTCCAGTATGATATCGATCCAGGATGGGAAAAAGGATCCTAAAAATCATTTTCTACACAGTTATTGTCCACAATAGGAATTTCTCTCTCCATGCTGAGGTTTCTTTCCTTATTTCAACCATGTCTCTATTAGCAGTGTGATTTTTACCAGTTAAAGTTATGCCACTAAAAGCCTTGATTTACAGTTTTGGAATTATTCCTCTTCACACATGGAAATGGTTATATCGGCATAAGGCACCTTTATCCTGAGATAACCAAGTCCATGCGAAGGCAGGTTCTAATGCTTTTAACAATACCAGCACTGTTAGAGAGCTAGCTATCACTTGCTAAAGGCAGACAAGCCCCGTGTTAAAAACTCCTCTTAAGACTGCTGTTTTTTATAAAAATGGTGCTCCATTCCTCCCTAAGACTAATGAAATATGATACAGGAAGTCAACATGGCACCAGATATTTATTAGAAATGTAACCCAAACCTGAGAAACATCTCAATGCAATAAAAATACAGATTTGCAAAGACAACAGAACATGACTAAATGCATCATGAGAAATAAATCAGAGAATACCTTCAGTTTATATTTGGAAAGATGACTGTTCTTCATTCACTTTAATCATAAATTCCTCAAAATAAGACCTCATTTATACCTGGAACAAGCTGCCGAGGGTTATATTGCATTAACCTTCTAGGGATTTCTTCAGATATGATGGGCTAGGTTTCTTAGCTGAGCACAGAGTGCCAGACTCATTACAGGATGTCTGGACAGGTTGCAGTGAGGGGTCATGCTGCCTGAACCATCACCTGCCCCTTCTGGACACACAATCCACGGCACCACAGAAACAGGAGACCTCAACTTTTGTCCTAACAACAGTGGTACTGCAAAAAGAAATACAGACATGTCCAGCTAATTATTTATAATGCAGTTCAGAAAGGTTGTCGTGTCAGACGTGGATTTATTGGAAGTCACACATATACATACTTTGCAGGCATGTTACATCTGCCCTGGGACTGTGCCAATCCCAGATTACCTATTAAGCAGCCACCAATGGTGTTTATCATCCAGGACAGCAAAGCTTTATCATCCCCCAATGCTATCACTGCTCTGCAGCTTCATTTGTGTGATACTGTGCAACCTGCATTGTGTGTGGAGGCCTGTTTCACTCTGTCAGCCTTAGGCAAAGACAACATTGTTGGGGCTTAACAGACACCCCAAGATGCTGAAACACCTCTTCTATCATAGAATCAGTAAAGCTGGAAAAGATCTCATCAAGTCTGGCCATTAACCCAGCACTGCCATGTCCACTCTATCCTCACTGACAGCCTCACAGCCATACACAGACCTCTGCCACTGATCCAGCACAGTCCCCAGAGAGAATAAATGCCACCACAGGGATGAAGCAGCCCATGTAGCTGCATGTCACTGCTCAGCCCTTGCAGCAGAGGTGCTGTTACCGCTCATTAAGGCATTGCTGGAGTCAAGGATGTAGAAGCAAGGATGGGGTGAGCAGGCAGTCCCTCAAGCATGGCAATGTGATCAGGACGATGCAAATTGTCCCTTAGAGGCACTGGGATGCTAACAGAATGTATGCCACCAGTCTGGCTTCACGTCTGCTGTCATTGGAGGGGAGACAGGTATAAGCTCCCAAGAAGACCCAGCTCAGACTGGAGCCTTGCTGACCTGATGGTCTGTGCTCTCCATGACCAAAAGGTGTGAGGCAGCTCCTGCTTTGGGGAAGCTGGGTGCTGAGCTTAGAGGGAGCAACCCTTTGATAAGCTTCACTGTGAAAATAGCAACCTGGCAGACTTTGGCCATGATGGGAAGGAGCAGAACAAGCATCTAAACTGTGTCTTGAGTTGGATACAGTAGGGAAATGCAGTACCCTCCTCTCGTCCACATGCAGCTTTCAATTCTCCACAAAGAAAGCTGTGCCCACACCAGAGGTGGACAAAGATGCAGGAGGGTTTAGGAAATTGGCTCCCATCAACTCCAGTAACAAAACCTTACAGGGAGTTGTTCTCCCACTTCATATTTAGGATGTGTGACATCCCCAGAAATTGCTAATTTAGCTTCCCATCAGACACTGGCTGCTATCAATGGCTCTCCTGTGCTGTTTGCTGTTGCAGTGCAAATGCCTTCAGTACGGCAGACTGTGGTGCTGTCCCTGATACTGTGCTTTCTCTCTTTTAAGCACATCAGTTTCCCATCATGGATAGCAATGTCTGTAAAAACAAGGTGAAGTCTCTTATTATCTAGCAGGTTAAGGGTCTCCTGAGCACTTTGTCCACTCTATAATCTCTGCTCCACAGCATCTGCTCTTTATCTGTCTCAGTTACTTGTGCTTGGCATGTGGATTGATTGGTGCAGCTGGGAGTGCTCAGATATGTACCTGTGAGATTAACTGGCTATTATGGGGGGGTCTTTTTTTT